>RJWT010011270.1:0-23443 GCA_004365215.1 Cuniculus paca
ACCCATTCTTATTTGCAATCTTCCCCCTCTCATCTTCACCTTTCCTTCCACCCCTGGAAAAGGCCACCCATATGGTGCTTCCTATGTGGGAAGCTTCTATCTGCACCTCAGACCTGCGACCTGCCAGGGATATAGACTGGAGCAAATCACATGAAATCTCCAATTGAACTGCAACATAGGGGTTATGATAACCCCTGTCTTGGGGTGGAAAATGACTCCTGAGCTCAAATGGAAATTCTTAGGCCCATATAACAAACAGAGGAAAGGGGGAAGCCACAGAGTCAGGATTTGGAAGTCACCTAGGAAACATTCCCCATCTCTTCTGCCACCTCTCTCTGTGTTCTAGCTTCAATGCCATTAAAGTGGCTTCCTGCAAGAGGCTGGAGTGCTGGCAGTCCTAGGGTCCCAGTGTCTTAACTTCATCAGATAAACTTTTTTTTCCCCATTTTTAATTAGAAAACCTCAGAGTAGAGCTTAGTTTGGTCTCTTCTTGAAGTCAAATGCTGTTCTGTGGGGCCTGGAGAAGCTGTTGTCTGATCAGATACTAGTGGGTAGATGCCCCACATCCATTGCCCTCTGGGTCATTCATCCCCACAAAATCTGCCTCTCACTGAAGAAGACAGAAACACCAGGCTCTTGTAGACGCAGGTTCCCTTCCAGTTGGAAGTAGCCATGAGAGTCCTTCCCAGCCAGTGTAAAGTCTAGCGGAATCTCCTAGAAAACATGATTCCATGTAAAAAGAGAGAAACATTAAAAAGGAAAGAGAGAGAATACCATGCTTGGAGCTACTGTTGCTGTTTTTGAAACATGAGGGAAACCCATTGACATGGTAAAGCAGACAGACAGAAAGATGGGAAAACCCAGGTCATCAATGACCTTGATTAGTCAAGAAATCTACATCTAGATCTCTTGTGGATGAGAAAATCTTGTTGCAAGAGAAAAATAAATGGTTGCTATTTAATCTTCTGTTCGCTCATCTCCCTTCCTCTTCCACTCGTTACTCTGTGTCCACCTCTTTCCCGGTCCCTGAAGTCACACCCAGAAGCCCAAGAAGCAGAGCCAAAAGGCCACTGCCCACCATGGCTCCCCAGGCTGGAGAATAAGTGTAGGGGGACAGACCTGTGCAGCCCCTGGTGGACGCTGCCCTGCGACACCTGCTGGGAGCTCTGGGAGCCTGGCCATGGCTCGTTTAGCAAAGCCAGCCCAGAGCAAGCCGGGAGATGAGCCTTGCTGGTTTCCTGGACACCTGAAACAACTCTGAATGGCCCCCATCCCAAGGCGATGTGGCTGACATTTCAGGTCAGCCCTTGGCATTTCCTGGCCATCTTGTTGAGGGTGACAAGCCCTCTCTGATCTCACTCACCCTAAACACGAAAGGGAAAATTCAAGATAGACCACAACCTGTGACCCTGGAGTGAATCTCATGGGAACGGTAGATGAGGGGTTGGGGAGTTGGGGTGAGGCTGGGCTGGTTCCCTCCACTCGCACTGTCTTTGAATGGAAAATAATCCAAATTGGTTCAACTTCTAAATACCTTACTTTCATAATCTTTAAAATAAGAAAAACAGGATCTATTTCATAGAACTTTTCTTATAAAAACAGTACAAAAAATCTTAATAAAGGTACCTTCTAAACATAAGTTTTCTTAGTAATTACAATTACTTTTGAGGCCTAGTGTACTCCTTATCAGTAGGACCTCTAGAATGCTTTAGAGAATCAGTCTGCTTCTGGGAAATACCTTTTTACTTTTCAAATTTTTTTTTATTTTCATGCAATGCAGGTAAATAATAATAAAGAAAACACAAAAAGTACTCTTTTTACTTCTATGAAAAAATAAAATAACACAATTAAATGACTGGAGAATAACAACAGTTAATATACTGTGTGTCACAATCATAAAAGAATTGCCAAAATGTTACTCAGAGTAGGAGTCATACACAAAAAGTCTTATAAAGAAAACAAACAAATAAAAGGATAAAACTTTCCAGTAAACAAAAAGAAAATGGTAATATATGAAACAAATTAGCATATATCTTAAAGTATTTTTGAAACAACGGAATAGATCATTTATTAAATGAACTTTTTCATTTTATTTATCTCTCCTATCTATCTAGTTGCTCATACACTAGAAATCATGTGCTACTTAAATCTGTGTATCCAACTTATTTCACTTAATGCTATGTTCTCAAATTGCATCCTTTTGCCTACAAACACCTCAGGTTTATCCTTCTCGATGGCAGACTCGTACTCATCTGTGTATAAATACAACATTTTATGTCTCCATCTTTCTGTGGGTGGACACAGTGCCTAGATCACACTTCCTATGATGTTTGTGGTGTTGAAAAGAGCCAACTGCAAAGTCCTGACTACACATAAGAGGGTGTTAGTAGTTTAGCATGTAGCAGCAATGAAGAAAGGCTCATCTCAGTACCACTTTAGTTTATTAATGTCCAGGAGATGAGAGGAAAAGAGCATATTTGTGCATAACATTACAGATTAGGATCTCAGGGCTGGGGTGCAGCCCACTTGGCAAAGCACTTGACACATACAGGAGCCCCAAATCCTATCCGTAGCACCAAAAACCAAAACAGAAATGTCCCAATCTAAACTTAGCAAATGTTGCTTTTTCCTTTGTCTAGCTTTAGACTTTACTGTTTTGATATTTTTATGAAAAAGAAGTTTTCCCCTCCCTTGCTGGGACTAGTGCGTAAATACGCCAGCTTAGCCCTAGGTAGGTTCCAACGTGCAGATAGCAGCGTAAGAATGCAGTGTGAAAATCATGACTAAATGAAAAACTCGGGGCAGAGGAAGGGAATTCAGCACCTTGCACACAGTAGGCACCAAGTCTTGGTTGCTTCTGTCCCTCATTAGCATGATGATTTTTAACTCAAAAGTTACAGAAGTGTGGATGACGGCAGACTTTCCTACCCGGAGCAGGTAATCAGCTTGTAGAATGCAAGGGTAAAAATTCAGTAATTGCTGTTTTGTCCCTTTTTCATTGTTTCTCTCTTTAGCCAGTTGCTTAGTGTTTGAAAAAATTATGACTTGAAACAGAAATAAGGACGTGAATTTTCCCTTAGTGGAGGCTCCTGGTAAGACCTGATCCCTAGGTGGGGAATAAACGGACCTTTGACATTCACTGGGCCTGATACTCATTTTAGAGAGAAGAGGAGGACAACAGTCAAAGCCTACCCTTGCAAGAGAACAGAACCAGCAAAATCCTTACTAAATGTTAGTTATTGGAGTCAGGCAAATTTCCACTATTAGATAATGTAATTATTCCCCACACTATATTTAATTATCAGGTGTACCGATAAACTGACATTTTTATTCCTCTTTTAAATATTGAAAATTAATTGAGGAAAAAGCACTCTAAAATGTGGATAATTAAACAAATATGCTGTGCAACAAGGCCACGTGAAATTTTATTTTATGTGTAAATTATACTGGGGCCCAAAGGGAATGCAGTCTTATTATACAGTTTGCTCACCATTAGCATTTCAATAGACAGACTTTTTTCTCCTGGTTTTGAGAAATACAGGAAAACTAGGCAGCCTCGACCAGAGGTGCATATACAGGAGGACTTGTAAAAGTTTATCTGCTCCCTAGAATGAAAAATAATCATCCATCCCTGCTTTTTGCTAACTGTGAAAACTAAATCCTGGTTTGGATTGGAGAATGAATGCCACGTGGCATCACGGGACCACAGAAGTGAGTCGCTTCCTACCCATGGAGAACACTGTGTACGCTCGGTCTGATGCTCTCGTTCAAGGGATGACAAACCTTGGCTCCGAGGTGTCATAAGTGACTCCTGGGTCTATAACTGGACACTCCCTGTGTCCTTTTCCATCATTTGTGTGTTTTCTGGCTGAATTTAGAGAAAACATGAAGCATCTAGATGAGCTGGGCTTAATAATAATTTGGCCAATAACAATTCTCAAAGGCAAATTACAGAAAGATTTATACTGTGTCATAGTAGTCTGTGAGAGTCCCAACCCAAGCAGTTACCACAGGCCACCTGAAACACTGCCCTGGGCCACACTAGTACTGCAACAGGCCATCATCAGGATTATTTCCTTTGGAGTTTTTGAGGTTGCCTCGTTTTTCTGCTTTGATCTGCAAATATTTTTTTTAAAGGTTTGGCTTGAATGCCATCTCTTCAATTTATTTTTATTTTTATTTTTTAATTTTTTTTTTTTTTTTGTGGTACCAGGGATTGAACTCACAACCTTGCACTTGCCAGGCAGGCACTTAGACCGCTGAGCTAGATCCCCAGCCCCTTGATCTGCAAATATTAAAGAACATGGCACTTAAAAATCTTCCTGCTTTAGTAAGATTTTCATTGGGAAGGCAAATAGAACGTCTGAGCCACCTATCGTGAACAAGAATTTCTCCATAGTATGCATCATCCTGGGTCAGAATTGCTGACCCCTTGTTCGGTCAGCAGTAATTGGTTTGCGCTTTGCTTCATAAAACCATCTTGCACTCATCACTATGGCCAACAGCTGTGCACTTCCTATAGATGCGAGGTCACTTCCCACTTACTAAAGCCACGTAAAGCACCTTGGGCCAACTCAGAGATTCATTTTAATTCATGTTAGTTGACTCGAGAGACCCTTGATGAAGTTGAAGGCCCTTGGCCAGGTGGGACAGGCATGAAGATTTTCAGGGCAACTAAAACAGCTTTGAATTGAAAGCCGATTTGCACTGAAAGCAGGTGTGACAGTCACTTTCTCCATCACTGGGACACAAAACCCGATAGCCAGGACTTGGAGGAGGAGAAGTTTATTTGGGCTCATTGTGTGTGTGCGATCTGCTGGCTCCCAAGGCAGAAAGGGCATGGCAGAGGGGCAAAGTGGACAAAACACTGCCTGAACACTGATCGATAGCCGACGGCATAAAAGAAATGTGGTATGTGTATGTCATGGAATAGCAGTGGGTTACAAAGGACACATTTAAAACATTTGTAGGAAAATAGATACACCTGGAAAATATCATGTGGGGTGAAATAAATTGGACACACAGACTTAAATACCATATGGTATCTCTCACTTGAGTAAGGCAAAGTACAAGGAGGTCAGTAGAGATTGGACAGAAGGAGACAAGAGGATGGATCGCTTATAAACGGGAGGGAGTATGAGACCAAAGGCATGGCCCGAGGGAGAGCAGAAGGGAAAATAGTAGAAGAAAGATATGCCATGTACAGGAACCACTAACTTCAGTGAATGTAAACATTATATGCCATACACATGAGCTAAGATTAAAAATATAAATAAGAATGAAAATGGGGAGAGGGGAATTAGAGTAGAAGGGAGGCAAGATGGGGAAAGGGATTAAAAAAAGGAAGCAAGATTTGGCTATTACAAATTGTGCTGCTATAAACATGAGTGCACATATATCCCTGTGGTATGATGACTTCACTTCTTCTGGGAATATGCCCAGAAGCATAGCTGGGTCAAATGGGACTTCCAATCCTAGCCTTTTGAGGAATCTCCAGACTGATTTCCACAGTGGTTGCACCAGTCTGCACTCCCACCAACAGTGGAGAAGGGTTCCTTTTTCCCCACAGCCTCTTCAGCATTTGTTACTGGTGGTTTTATTGATTCTGGCCATTCTTTCTGGAGTGAGATGGAATCTCAGGGTTGTTTTAATTTGCATTTCTCTAAAGACCAATGATGCTGAACATTTTTTCATGTATTTATTTGCCATTCGTATTTGTTCAGCTGAGAAATGTTCTTTGTTTTTCTTGTGCTTTGTTCTGCTTGTGCCTCTAGCACAGAAAGGATAGATGTACAAGTATACGCTTATACGTGCTTAGAACTATTTCTAAAGAGTTTACAAGAGCAGATTTGATTAAGTATCAAGATACGAACAGCTACATTGAAGAAAATGAGACATTATGGTAGCCATAGCTGATTTCTTATCTTCAGGTTCTGAAGTCCAATAATGCTTTTATTCTTTGATTTGATTGGTTTAAGTCTGCTTTCTACTATTTGATTGCAATATATGAGACAATATGAACAGCTTTTTTGAAGAAAACAAAGGACATTAAGGTAGCCATTGTTGATTTCTTATTATCTGATTTGAAGCCCTGTAATGTTTTCACTCTTTTGTTTTATCTGGTTTTATATTATTTTGGTTTTTTTTTTTTTTTAGTTTATTGTGTGTGAATGTATGAACAACCATTTTGAAGAAAACAAGAGAAACTAGGGTAGCCACTGTTAATTTCCAATCGTTATGTTTTGAAGACCTGTATTGCTTGCAGTGTTCTGTTCTGATATGCTTTGTTGTGTTTAACTCTGTTTTGTTTTGTTTTGCTTTGTTTTGTTTTGTTTTGTACTCTTTAAAATAACGAAATAAAAAAATTTTAAAAAAAGAAAGGAAAGTTCATTATGTACATGTACCCACTCCCCAAGATGATTGTGTACTGTACGTACTGTGAATATGGAGTGATTTTTTGAAAAGCTGCTTATATCTTGGAGGTCAGGAAGCAGAGAGTGAAGGAAGGAGCTGGGACAGGAGATGGACACTTCCAGGTTCCATCCCCAGTGACCCACCTCTTCTGACCTACTTCCTTACAGCAAGTCAGCTTCAGTGCCCTAGAATACAGTCACCTTCTCAAAGCCGTGCCTAAGAGCTGGCTGGGCCTCTGGGAGCTGTTCTTTACCCAGACCCTAACAAGGGGTCAGGGAGCTGCATGTCATAGAGGCAGGACACCAGTGACGGGGAGGAGAAGCAAAGACCCACTGTGTAGTGGTTTCCTCACCAGAGCCTAGTGAGGGTGGACCAGACTGAGGCAAGAGGCTCATGGTCAGGAGTCCCAAAGGTGCCCAGTTTCTGGCCTCAAGCATGATGGGATGTGAGCTAGGGGTGGACATGGTGGCTTCAAAGATCAGACAATTTCAGCCAGGGCAGTGGGTGGTCTGGAGCTACAAAGAACTCATCTTAAGCTTAAAATTAGGAGACCCAAATTGACTACAGTGGGTCTCTTGACTCAGCTGGACTTGAGTGTCCCTAACGAGATGTAAATAGCAAAAAAATGTCGTTTGGAAGGAAATAGCAAGACAAAGCAATTGCAAAGGAATTGGGTTTCAAACATTTCAGGGCAGCTACAAGCAGTCTCATAAAAGAGCAGGCCTCTACTGCATTTCCTACTGAGTTATTCAGACAGGAGATCTGCTTTGAAATTTCTCTGCAAATTCTCAGAACCCTAAGGCACAGCTTGAACCCCAGAGCAGCAGATGTTTTGAAATAGTGTAAATGCACAAAGAAGGACTCTCAAGAATCCAATCAAATCTTGGGGGAGAGGTTAAGAATAATATAAATAAAACAGCAAACAACAGTCATTATTCAGGTATAGCCCTCATTTACACACCTATACGCAAAGAGATCCGGTGTCTGTGACTAAGTTACATTAGGCTCTTTCTCTAATTTTCCCACAATTTAACATTCAATTTATTTTACTACACACCTCACAGATAATTCGTGGATAGAGTCCTGAAAATTTGATATGATTCATTTCATTCCCAAGTAACATAAGGCATTTTGCCTAAATTTCCCATATTTTTACATTCAATTTGCTTTACAATCCACATCGCACATACTGGTAGATGGAACCTTGAAAACTCAATTTGATTTGAAAGGTAGTGAACATGAAATTAGAAATGAATAGCAGTATAGCTACACATTCATTCAACAAATATTTATGAACTGTTTCCCCTGTTCTCCACAACACGGAGGAAGAATGATTAGTAATGAATTTGACACGGGCTCCATGAGAGTCTGTATTTTGTGGGACTAGCAGAATATGTATAAAAGAAGAATATGAACGCAATCTGACTTGAATCCTAAGACGTGTTAAGCACTTGACAAATCTCCAAAAGACAGATGTTACCATGCCCACTTTCCTGTTGAGAGCCCCAAGTTTACTTTGGTTCATTGAGTATCCAATCGCACATTAAGTGACAAAACCATGATGTAAACTGTGCCTACGTGATGCCATAGCCAGTCCTTAAATTATACCATGCTACTGTCTAGTTTTAGGCAACTAAAAATTATATGTATTTTTATGGTATACGACATGACATTTCGATATATATGCACACCTTGTGAAATGATCAAGTCCAGCACATCCATCACTTCACACATTTCTCATTTTTCGTGGTGAGCATATTTAAAAATCTAAGCCCTTAACAATTTTCAAGTATTCAAGGTATTATTGATATTATCTACAGTCACTGTATTATATATTAGATCTCCAGAACTTAGTCATCCTTTCTGAGACTGTACCCTTGAATCAGCATCTCCCCTTAGTCACAATCACATTACTTTCTAATAAATTAGAGGTCAAGGGAGAAACCAGTGTTGAAAATAAAAGAGAAAGCTGCTAGTTTAGCCAGGCAGGGAAACAGCTGGAAGAGACAGCTGGAAGAGGCAGGGTTTATATCTGGTTTAGACCCAGAAGGATGGTAGACTGGAATGTGCATGTGTGTGTGTATATACCTGCCAATGCATGTGTGTGCTCCTTGCATATACATGTACGACTGAGCCATTCATTACAAAACTGGGCTCCTTCCATAGAAAAAAAGTGATTCTCAGCCTTTAGATATTTCTCACCTCTTACTGTATTTACCCGTTGCTCTTCTTGACATCTACAAGTCGTTCCTCTTCTATGAGAAATGCGAAGTGACTTAGGAACACTAACACATAGGTAAGGAAGGTTGGGAGAAGAACAGATGACTATACCAGGTACAGACATATCCATGTTCCTCATTGGGGTGGTGACCCTTGAAAATATTCTGATGGGAAGTCATTTGGGTCACTGTGGCCAAAGGAGGTATAGCCTGCAGGGTACTGTGGATACACAGATCGTGTTGAGGAGAACCTGGGCATTTTAGAGTCGTGGCAGGTTTTGAACACTTCTTTTTGATTGTTTATATTCCGTGGGACCAGAGATTGATCCCAGGGCCTAGTTCATGCCAAGCACACCTCTCCTCCTGAACCACACTCCCAGCCACTTGAATGGATTCATAGCTTTTCCCCAGGCACCCAGAGGCAAAGCTTCATCTGTGTGAGACAGCTGCTTTCTAGCACCTCTATTCCCCATCATGGAAAGTAGTTCTGGGTCTCTCCTCAAATTGGTAATATTTCCTGGGGTAAATAATTACTACATAAACACACACACCGTCTTTCTTAGTATCTTACTTGGATTTATGCAGATGAATCATGTGGTTCTGATTTGCTGGGAAATAAGATTTTAATATCCAAATATTGCATACAGTATCATTACTGAAATATCACCTAGATCAAAAACGAAAATTCTGTCCCTGGCACTTTCTTACCTTGCTATGTAAGTCATGACCTTACCTCCTTCCAAGAAGGTAGGTGTAGATGTGAGGAGTGAAGCTTTTGGCACTTGAGTGGCACCTGGTTGGGCAGTGGCCAGCACCCACACCTGTCCTCCTTCCCTGTCTTCACAGACCTTTCTATCCCTGGGGCATGAGCAAAATAGTCCTGAGATCCACAACAGGATAAGTTTTGTTTTTTGTTGCAAGATGCTGGTTTCTATATTTCAGTGTGGAGAGGGAGGGAAAGACCCCATGAGGCCCACAGATTGTAACAGTGAAATGTGTGTGTTGGTCTGTGTTTCCAGGGAACCTGGCTTTCTTCTACAAAGGATATGAATACATCACTCATTCTTCCAACTAAATAAAGCTTTTCTAAGAAAAATATGTGTGAAGACACTGCTTCAGTATGCCTATGCCTCACTTCTGAATGTTCACATTCAAAGATGGAGGAGGAAGAGGAGGAAGAAAAGGAGGAAGAGGTGAGGAAGAAGGAGGAAGAGGAAGAGAAGGAGATGGAGAAGGAGAAGGAGAAGGAGAAGGAGAAGGAGAAGGAGAAGGAGAAGGAGAAGGAGAAGGAGAAGGAGAAGGAGAAGGAGAAGGAGAGGAAAATCACATCAAACAGGAGCACAACCACTACCTGCCACAATGGAGGCTGCCCTCCCAGGGAACAGAAAGGCATGAGCTATGCCTAACAGGATACGGAGGTAGAGTCTGAACACAGATAAGAGTATCTAAGTGTACCAGACACAGGGTTGACTAACTGCACAATCAGTTCTGAAGCTGGATTCATGGTACCTGTGAAGTCCAGAGAACTCTTACTTTGACATTTTCCTCTCTATTCTCTTTCCTCCCTTGATCTCTCCCTTCCTTCCATTTCTTCTTTTTCTCTTTCTAAGTGATCGGCACTCTTTGGTCTTTATATTTATGGCTGATTTTTCTCCAGTCCAGCAAAATTTGAGGATTGCCTGGGGCTCTCTGGGCTAGGAAGATGTAATGTTGACTTTAATGAACAGATGGTATCTAGAGGAAAAAAATCTATTAGGGTTGTAAGCATCAGAGTTGGATAGGGAATTTGCCAGTGGGGCGTCTAGCAACCTGGTTAGGAGAATGTGTCCGACCTTATGGGAAGGAGGAGGGTGCTTCTCAGCCTCCCAAAGTGATCTATCCTGGAGGGTGGGCTCAAAGTTTGAACAATGCAAAGTTTTATTTTCAGAGAGAGGCATATTACAATACTCAGCTGCAGAGGACAGCATCACCCTAGAAGAATATGAATGCTCAGAGTACTCTGGCATTTCTTCAGGGAGATGGGGAATAGCACTCCCTTCACAAGTTGTAGTTGTGTGTGTGTGCATGCGCACGCACGTGTGTGTATACATGTGACTTCTGTCACTTTTATCATAATCAGCATCAATCACTCAGAGCTGCTTGCAAGCAGAGGGCAGTCATGCAACCTCTTAGCCTTGGCTTCTTGCTGTCACAGCGGCTTGGGGTGCTCACTTGCTGGGGTGTCACATGAGAGACAGAGGCTGCACATGTGTCTCAGAGACGCTTGGTCCATCACTGGGCAACTTGCCAGATCTCCAGGGCTCTTGGTATCTCGCCTGCAATGGCCTTGCATCCGGTCCCCAAAGAGCAAATGTGGTGCCCAAGACATCCCTAGGCCTCGGCATGTATTTGCTGACTGCGATGCAGAATCCTGCCTCTGAATCCTGTCTGCAGACGAAGTTCACTGGTTGTGGTCAGTAAGCAGTCTCTCAGGTTGAGCTTCCCCAGTCCTCATGGACCATCTCAATGTCTTCCTGGAGAGGTCCCTCAAAGGCAGTTTTGCAGTGGATAAGATGTTTCTAAACACGCATTCCACCTAGGAAAGTTTCCTATGTACTCATGAGTAGGCTCCCTCCTGCTCTGTGATTTCTCTCTGTCTCCGGATATGCAGGCTGCTGTAACAAACATATCCTGAGCTGGATGGCCTAGAAACAGTAGACACTTATTTCCCATGGTCCTGGAAGTTGAAAAGTCTACGATCAAAGCACCAGCAGATTCAGTCTGGTGAGGGGCCACTTCCTCCAAGACAGCTGCTTCTCAATGAAGTCTTCTGTGGTGTCCTCAGGCCTCTCTATAAGGACACTGAATCCACCCTGTTCACTAAAGCACCCACTCTGACCTAATTACATCCTGAAAGTACCATCTCCTAATAACATCTCCTTTGGTGTACAGACTTTGACCCATGGGTGTGGGGGACATAAACCCGAAGCCCTCAGCACTTTCCTTCCCTGTCATATGCAGAGAGCTTGCATGCCCATAAATTCTGTTGCTTCAAGAAAGTTAAATATATCAATCTCAGCACAAGTTTGGGGAGACCAGCCTGATAGTCCCCAGCAGTGACAATTAAATAACATCCTGAGAATCCATGTTACCCAGAATCCCCTTCTCTAGAATGTTGGTCACTACATTGCTCATTATTTCTTGAATGATTCATTGATTCAGTGGTTGGTCAGTCTTGGGTGTGTTATGTGCCTGACACCGGGCCCCAGACTTTTCTGTCTTAGGCCTCAAATATTTTACGAAGTTACTTTATTGTTAAGCAAGGTCCCTGAGGACAAGCTTTGTGGATCCAAGTGTTTGGGATAGGCTTAGGAATGCAGCAAGTCTTTGAAAGGAAGTAGTGAGGAGCCGTGTTTGTTGTATTTCTGACTTGTACCTGTGTTAGTCTATTCTGCATTGCTATTGTAGAACATTGGAGACCAGGGAGCTTATAAAGAGGAGGTGTGTATTTCTCAAGGTTCTGAAGGGTGGGAACTCCAAGGCTGAAGGGCACCATCATATGTGGCAAGGGTGTGTTCACTGCATCATCCTATGGCACAAGGTAAAAGGGCAAGAGAGCACAGGCAGAGGAGAAAGATGGGATCCAATTCTTCTTCCTAACAGAAGCCCATTCATAAGATAACCAAACCACTCTGGTGATAACTGCATTAATCCACTCCAGAGCCCCATGACCAAATCACCTTGTCAAAGGTCCTACCTCTCAACACACTTGGATTGGAGATTAAATTTCCAGCATGTTAACTCTGGGAGACACATTTACTCTATAGTAGTGACAGACACACGCTTAAGTATCACATGGCTTCTCTTATATGAGAAAACCAACATATGAATAAAGAGCAAAATAAAAGATAGATAACAGGAAGTAGGGAGATAGATCATTCTCAAATGGAAAAGGGATCAAGAGATGGAAGGGAGTAGGAGAGAAAAGGCATGAAAAAAAGAAGATGTGTTATGCACATGTACCAGTCCCCATGAGGAAGGTAATCATTATGTACTGCAAAATGTACTAATAAAAATTAAAAGAAACAAATTCTATTTTTCTTTGTTTTCTGCTCTATTTCCTAACCAGGAATATGACTACCAGTGATCCTGCCTGATTGTCTATTGATAGACCTTTTCTGTTTTATTTTTTATTTCCCTGGCCTCAGAAACAGCAAAACCAAGTAGGGAAAATTTATGTGTAATCAAAAACATCACAGTGGACTAGAGCTGGAATTCTTATTTAAACACTTGCTACTTATGAGTCTCAGCAAATAGCCTCCCATCTCTGACCTTCACTGTTCCCACTTTGAATTAAGAAATTCATCACATCCAGCTTTTGCCATGTTGTTTACAAAGTTCTAGACCAGTGGCCAAAATGTCATGTTACTGCGGCTGGGGTCCACAAATCATTCTTCTCATGCAAATTTGTGACATCCACCATGGTAATCCAGGCCCCGCCTCTGACTGCTAAGCTGTAGATGGTGATAATAATAAGCGTAAGTCACTGAGGCACTGCGCGTTCTGTCAGTTACTCCGTCAGCCTTCGCAGCAGTGTGATAGCATTGGCACTGCAACTTGCTCCGCAGGTTAGAGCGCGAGAGCTCAGGAGGTTAAGTAATTTGTTGAGATCACATACCTAGTAAGCGACTCAATCATGCTGCTGACACTCAAGCCAGGAATCAGCTCACTGCAGTGGACTCCTCTCTGGGAATACGACAAGCTTGCAGCACGCAGAATAATAGATCGCTGAAGTGTAACTTTTCCTACTCCAGAAAGCAGCCAGCCCCTCCAGACACTGACGATACTTGACAGACTGTCACATTGGAACTGATCAAAGGTTGCGGTATTGAGAGAGGACAGACTTGTTCTTGCTTCTGCCAGCGAGCTGAGGGCCCAGAGACAGGGACCCGCTGCATGTTTTGGGGATCTAGCACGCTGTCTTCCAGCGGAGTGCCAGTGACAATACTGGACTGATCAGGTGAGAATTTATGAAAGCTGAAACCATTAGGTGGCTTAATTAAATCTGGGCATTTAACTCATTTGCCTTCTGCTCCTGGGACTAATAAATTTGAACCTGGCACTGCTAATCACAAAAAAAAAAGTCAAGTTCAGCATCCCTACCTCTTAGTGGAGAGGAAAGAGACAGCAAGAGACAGGGAGGAAGGAAAAAGCCCGAGGAAGGATAACTGGCAACATCACCGGGGTGCGTCCCTGATTCTGACCATAAGTGAGACTCAGGGCAATGTAGGCAAGGATGATGATTCTGGTGACTTAAGATACCTAAGCTGTCACTCAGCCGTTCGCCATGGATGCCTACATCTAAGCCATCTTGTCAAGCCTGGTCTGAGGGGTGACGTCTCACTGTAATTTGGAAATAACTTCTGTGTCTCATGGCTGGGATGGAAATTTCTCCTGTGCTTACCAGTGAAGTCCTTGCATTGTCTCCTAGCTCCTTGCTCACCTGATGTGCTGGACTTGTCAGATGAAAGTGACCGCATCGTTCTCTTATCCATATCACCAAAGTAGCTTGAAGATTCACACCTTGCCCTTATTTGCCACTTCTTTCCTAACATAGTAGGCAGATTTATCTTTTTAAGATGGAGGTTTTGAAGCCATCTCATGGCCTGCAATCCTTTAGTAGCTTCTCATTACTTTCAAAATCAATCTCCAATTTATTAGCATCCCCAAATAAGCTTTCCTTTAACTTTAACTCCCATGCTTGCCACCTGTAGCCTTCCCCTCCTGGAAAGGATCCTGTATTGGTCAGATTCCCTGTTGCTGGAATAAAATGCTTGATACAACAACTAAAAGGAAGAAGTGGTTTGTTTGGCTGATGGTTTCAGAGATTTCAGTCCATGGTCAGCTAGCTCCAAAGCAGGAACACCACGGCAAAAGGGCGTGGTGGAGCAAAGCTGCTTATTCCACAGTGGCTGGGTATCCTGAGTGACCCACAGCCTCCGATGGGCCCCACTTCCCACACTACATTCAGCTATGAGCATTAGTGTCTGACTTCACTTGGGTGGAGTGCAGCACCCCCATGATTCAGCCACCGCTCCAGGAGCCTCTTAATCTAGTGAGGGCAGCAATTAAAATTAACTGGCATCGACAAGGTGCTCATAGCAGCATGGGCTCACATGCAGTTTCCAGAACATTCTGTGCTCTTCCACAAGCATAAGTTAGGCAGCTCTTTTTACATCCAAGTGCCCTTTGGGATTCTTGTTAGAATTTCTCTCAGTTGTGAATGTTCTTTTACATCTTCAGCTGATGGCCTCATCATCATCTTCTCTGTCCAGCTCTTCTTGACGTCTTTCAGCTTGAAAATCCACGCCACACTGGGGTCCGGGCTCTGTGCTTCTCAAAGTGCTTTCCCCTGTCCCTTGTCCCTCACTTCGTGTGCTCTCAGCTCCTTCAGGGCAGGAACCTGAACATATAATCTTGGTAAGCTCCTTGGTGTGTGACATACATTTAAGTAGCCCTGAAAGGTGTCCAGTAAGTGTCTTTCTAACTGAAAGCTACTTTGCCTGTCATCGTGCTACCCTGAATAACGACCAAGCTCACAAGCAGAGCAGAGCGGAGCCCACAGAAGCCACTGCAAAGGAGGGAATAGGAAAGAGAAGTTGACATTTAGGAGGGGAATTTGAAGACTGGATAAAAAGAAAGGAAGGTCTGTGGTTATTCGGTGTTTTACATGGTGTAAAGGAAAAACACATCTGTGTTTTCTCACGACTTTTTCGGTGAAACGACTACTTCTTTTTTAATATTTGGTAAGCTGGTTCTCCTGCAGGGATGTGATAAGCACTTGCATTTGGTTTTAAGGTCCATTTTGGCACACCCAGTGCATCGCTATGCTGTCATCATGATGACCACAGTGACTCAGCCTCAGTGCCCGTGTGCCTGCACCTCACCTGCTAAGCCCTTCCGGTTCTCTTCTTGCAGCCCTGAAAGTGGTGCCGTTACCAGCATGCCTTGGATAGTGAGCAGTCTGGGAGGAAGGCATGATAAAAACGTCCTCAAAACCACACCCTGAGTGGGAAACTGAGGCTCTCACGGAGCTAAGCTGCTTGACGTCCTGCCACAGGACAGGGTCCTGGCCTGCAGGGCTTTTTGCACATCATCATTCTGAGGATGGCAAAGAAGAGAGTGATCGGGGCGGTCTCGGGGTGAGCAGAGAGCAGCAGGCCCTGCTGAGCACCTGCGCGGCTTCTGAGTGCATTAGAAATGTGCCCTGCTTCTGGCGAGGACCGCGACTTAACAAAGCTCCTGTTGAGATTTCTGATACTTCAGTAACAACTTGCCCAGGGTTTCCATATTTTCCCCTTGTTTTCTCTTTTTGGAAAATGTGGAGAAAATAAATGACAAGGAGCTTTCTCTGTGAATGTCTGAGTCAAGCAGGTGGAGGGAAAAGCCATGTCTGGAACGTGTCCTCCTTCCACCCTAACCAGGATGAGGGGCAGCCCGCAAATCCAGAGGGCAGGAAGGGACATGGAGCACAGGTCATCTGCTTGGTCACTTAGCCATTTATGTAGCTCAACAGATAGTAGCTATTGTGCATATGCACAATAGAGTCCCAGCATTCTTCCATAGAATGGCAAGGAAAGGACCTGTGGCCACGGGTCCGGAGCCAGTGGCTAACTCACACGTCAGCTCTGGGTCTGCTGTGAACTTGACCTTCAGTATCACGCCTGAACTTCAGGATGTCCACGCCAGGTAGGCCTGTTTGTTCTGCCTCTAGAGTGTTGCAGGGTCACTGGACAGAATGCTCACAGGTGAGTACTTTTAAGAGACATCGTCCTGTGCAATCCTCCCCACTGGGAGGCCTCTGCTATCATCTGAGATCATACAGCACCTGCCAGGCTGGCTCTGGAACCGGCAGGGTAGAGGTCTCATCCTGTAACCTGGGGCCCACCTCAGGGCCCCTGTCTCATCACTAACAGTGATTCTTCAGGCCAGGAGTGGTGCTGTATGCCTGTAATCCCAACACTCTGGAAAGTCGAGGCAGGAAGAACACAAGTTCGAGAGCATAGACAACTTAGTGGCTTAACCAGACCTGTTCTCAAAGAAAAAAGCAAGGAAAGGCTGGGAGTGCAGCTCAGTGTAAAAGCCTTCGCTTTCACCCCTGGTGTGGGAAAAGTAGTGATTCTCCACGTGCCTACCAAGTCGAGCATCGCCACACCCAGGGATGGTGTAGGAACCTTGCTCCTGAGTCCCCGGGATCCAGTGCCTGAGCCCTGACCCCCCAGTGGCCTGGTCTGAATTGGGATGTGCACAGAAAAGGAAGTAAAACAATTTCTGATTGAAGTGATCAATTCATAATTTTATAGAGTTTTTCAGGCTGAAATAATACTAGTGTGGCTAAATCGAGTTACGTAAAATACATCATTAAACTTAATTCCACCTGTTTCAATTTACGTTCTTTTAAAGTGTGATGAAGCACATTTAAAATTATAGGTTTGTCTCCCATTATGCTTCTAAGGGGAGGGGGTTGTCGTGGCCGTTGATTCTAATTTTCTTTCCTCACTACCATGAGGACACACGATCTCTGTCCTTGTCGCCCTGTCCTGTTTCTACCCTCCGCAGTTTCCTGCAGTAAGGGCGATAGTGTCTCATCATCGCCACCACAGCTGTTTGTGAAATCCCACCTCTCCCTGGTTCTCCTCAGACCAGAGCTGCTCTGCACCAGGCAGCCATCCCAGACCCACTTCAAGGGCTGAACACTCAGCCCCCCACCTTTGGGACCTTCCCCAGAGGGAAGTGCCCAGCCTTTCTGCCTTCTCTTGACCTGAGTATGGAAATACCTTGGATTCAGAGTGGATTCTTCTGGTCCCTCCCACAGTCTCCATTGTTAACACTGGTGAGGGTCCCCAGGAGCTTCTCTCTCCCTCTCATGTGACGAGCCTTCCTTCTGCAGTGCCTAAACACCAGTCACTGGGCATGGGGTGGGGACAGGAAGGTGAGCAGAGCATGACCTTTGTCTTAAGAAAGCAAGACTCACTCGTTAGGAGAAGAGACTCCTAAGCACAGTATTACAGTGGGTGTTGGCATCCCTTGGGTTGACAAAGGGGGTCACCTACTGCATTCAAAGATGAAGAGGGAGGCCCCTAAAGATGTTTGGAGTTGAGTAGGGTGGATGAACACAGTTTAAGCATTATGTCTTATGCTATTATTCTCCTCACTGCTGGTAATACTGCTGTCACCGCCACCATCATCACCATCACCATCTTGAAGGTAGCCGCAAAGACATGG
This sequence comes from Cuniculus paca, assembly GCA_004365215.1. Lineage (NCBI taxonomy): Eukaryota > Metazoa > Chordata > Mammalia > Rodentia > Cuniculidae > Cuniculus > Cuniculus paca. Next base: position 17,898 of record RJWT010011270.1, read on the forward strand.
TCTTGAGTGAGAACTCGCAAAACTGAGGGAAGGAGAAGCTCAGCAGAAGGAGAACAAGAAGGGAGGGACTTCTCACCCGAGTTTCAGGGTTTTGCTTTCATCCAGAGGACCCATGCAAGGCTCTCCATGGGGCACGAAACAGTCCAGCTAGTGTGGAGTCCTTCTGGTTGGTAGCCACAGAGTGAAGGGCAAAACTGTTCTTATTTTATGTTTGGGGAGCAGACCAGTCATGTGTTCCAAGAGTCAAACTAGCTTGCCCCGGAGGACACATGTACCAGGCGTTTGTAATTTTATCCGCCTTCCTGTTATCCGAAAAGGCCACCTGCTGGGGACAGAGTCTGTGCGTGACACCGTTTCCCACAGTCCCTCCACGCACAAAGGATTATGCCCATGTTTCCTCTCACTGATGAGGGGGGCAAAGGTGCTGGGTCTGCAGGGGTCTTGGGAAGCTGGAGCAGACCTGGGAATCTGTCCTTCCTGGCCCCAGAGAGACAGGCTGGGTTCAGGAACCCCTGGGGCCCTGTCTGGAAAGTGCCTTTTCTCATTTCTCTTTGATCAGGCAGTTCATGGCATATTTGGAAGGACAAGGAGTTATTTGTCTCCCACATGTGTTTTCATTTATTCCTTCAAGGCAGAGCTAAAGCATTGAGTGAGGGTACAAAGAAGGCCAGAGGGAGGAAGACACACTTCGAAGAGCCTCAGAGAGGATACCCAAGATAAGCGCATGTGTTCATAATGCATGCTTTTAAAGCAGCTCATGAAGAATACAGCATGAGAAGATCTCATCTGAGCAAATAAGGGTGGAAATAAAATAAGGTGATGCTAGATGTGAAAGTTCCGAAAAAAAATTGTCACATATTTTTGCGTAATTCTCCAAGGTGAGACATCTCTTAGGTTTGAGCTTCCTCATAGGCCATGAAACAAGAAAGTGTTTCATAGGCAAGGGTTAGAAAAGAGGAAGGAAAATTTACTCCCAATACTTAGCACTCAGAGAACACATGAGTAATTCTTCATAACAGGTAGACTCTCTAATCGGGTGGACATCATCTTTACTGTAGTATCCTGATCACTGCCAGACTCTGGGTTTCAGAGATGATTTATAATGATACAAATTTGCTTCATTTTAGTAGCATCCCATGAGTTACAGTAGTGTAGGAATAACCACTTAACTAAACCTTAATACTGTGTTTAAATACTGGCCACCCGTTCCCATGCAGGATGCTCATACATCCCTGCCTGATGCTTTGGGGTGGGCAGCACCCCATCCCAGGACTACATATCCCCCTCATCTGAATGATTGGGCTTGATCACGTGACATGCCAGGGTCAGTGATGTCAGCAGGGGTGACAGGAGCCTCTTTGCAGCAGGAGACAGCCACTATGTTTCCCCATCAGCCCCCTGCCTTATGAAGGGCTGGTACCAGAGAGGGACTATACCTTCAGTCTAGGCCCAGAACAAAGACAAACAGGAAGGAGATTTGCTATGGACCCACAACTGTCATAAATATAAACCAAAAATAATAATAATAATAACAATCCTTTGTGGCAGGAAGCTCCTGAGTTTGGGGGGCTCTTGGTACCCAGCACAACCAGGTCAAAGATATGAAGATAATGCTGTTTCCTGACTGGCAAGCTTCCTCTACATCTGGGGAGACACAGAGAAGTAAAGGGTAAAGTCCCCACTCTCTGGGCACCTGCAATTTAGTAAGATAGGTTGTAAGATACAATTAAAAAGGCTGAATGCCATGCATACTATTGTAGGTTCCCAAAAAATAACATGGGACTTAAGTCCAGATGCAGGAAAACATGCACCTCAGTAAAAAGTCAGTTCCTGGAGGAGCAGATACGGGAAGTATGGGCCAGGTGGGGAGGGAGCGGGTGTCCAGAAAGGGAACAGTGGGTCAATGCAGCAAGGCTGGATACAGCAGTGTGTGTCACAGCAATGCAGAGAGAAGTGTCTCGGGTGGAGCCCAGCCGGAGAGCATGGTGATCAGAGATGGAAATAAGAGAGGAGTTAGCAGGCAGAGAACACTTCTCAATATAATCTGGGTTTCAGGCAGCAATGTTTGTGGAGTCCCTGCTTTGTGTGGGGCATTTGCCTCTGCAGTGCATGTGTCTGCCTCATGCAATCCTCACAATGAATTAGGGGAGAGAGGTTCTAGTGGTCATTTCTCATAGAGGTGAGGACACTGGGGCTCAAACCCAAAGCCAAAAGTTCAGGAAATGGGAGAAATAAGACTTGAACCGCAGTGTTCAGGTCTGCAAAGCCCACTTCCCTTGGGCCCATGTCAACCCATCTGAAGGTGGGCAGTGAATCACCTCCAGGTCTTGCTAATTCCTGTGTGCCTTACCTGGTGTGCAATTCCTGAAGTCTCCTGAGGCAGAGTAGGGGTGATGATGACCTGGCCTATGATCTGGGAGGATAATTTCATCAAATATGTGCAGGACACATTCTCAGCCTGGACACAGGGCCTGGGGCTCAGGAAAGGTAGAGGGCAGCCCCAACATCTCCACACATCTGTAGCTGAATCGTCTGCTTCCCACTCTACCCCACTGCCACATACAGAAACCTGAGTTCCATGAGCTTTGCAAACATCTCCACATCGGAGATGTCACACCAGAAGGGGGTCATTTCATTTCCTGCAGTTGTTTTAAACACAACAGCGGTGTGTAGCCATCTTCCCTTCCAATTTAGGGGAGTCTGCACGGACATCTACTCAAGATGGGGCTGGACACTAGGGACTCACAAGACCATTCCTGTGTCATGGTCAAGCACACAGAGCATAATTCATTTTGCATTTTTTGTTGTTGTTGTTGTTATTCTTGTTCAGATCTCTGATCATGTATGCAAGGCAAGGAAAGATATTAGGATTGCCATGAGAGGTGTGAGTCTTAGTACTTCGTGGCTTTCACTCGTCTGTTTTCAGGACTTTTACAGGGGAAGAAGGATCAGCCACTGTATTCTCTTGCAGACCTGGGCTCTGAGAAGCCCTCCCCAGGGAGTAGGCAGAGCGGTATGTTCCCAAAAGAAACAAGGAGGGAAAAAAGGACACATTGGCATTTGTAGGAGAGGACTATTCGCTACAGTTCAACAGGATACAATAAAGGGAGGAGTCTGCTGGTGAGACCTAAGAAACGACTTATACAACTAACTTGCCATGGTTTCTGCAGAGAAAAATTCTCTGAATGACATCAACGTGGCAGAAGAACGAAGGGTTCCTTCTCACATAGGTGAGATTGGACCCACAAATAAAGATTTTGGAACACAGCACCTATGGAGAAAGTATGTGTGGCACAAAATAGATGTCCAATAAGTATTTGTTATTGACTGAATACCTACAGGGGGATCAGGTAGGACTCCAGAAATCATTTTGTCCCAAAAGGGTGACAACATCTAGTGGATTCTAAAGATTCCCATAATAGCCACACTGGACATCATGGAACAGTAGCTCATATTCCAAGGGCACGGTTCTCAAGGAAGTTAGACCCAGAGCCCCAGATTGGACTCCCTCTGAACTTGGCTCCATTTCACCTGCAGGCACTTTTGCAGCCAAAGGTCAGTCTTGTGATCTCTGAGGCATAAGATCTCTGCTCCTGTCAAAGTCTTCTTTGACTGAACAATTCAATCTAGAGGTCAGAGAAGAATTAGAAAGGGTGACAACTACCTCACGCATTAAAATACTGTGTCTTCTTCCTTCTTCTCCCCGGAGAGATCTGCGGCTATCCATGGCTGATCCGGGGAAGGGCTGGTCACCACTACAGACATCTGTTTTGGTTATGGCTAAGGCTTCTGTTGCTACAGACTTTTGACAAAGGAGATATTACAGAGGAGACCACCAGGAAAAAGAGGTAAAGGTGGCCCCAAAGATTCACCCTTAGCAAGTCTCCAAAGGTAAGATCAAAGCGAAGATCCTTTCATTTTCTTTTTTTAAAAATATGTATTTCTTATTTTTAAGTGACATGTGATCATTGACCACATTTATAGGGTACAGTGTGACATTTTAATACATTTATACCATGTGTAATGATCACATCAGGGTGATGGGCATCTGCCTCACTTTAGACATTTATCATTTCTTTGTGTTGAGAGCATTCAACATCCTCTCTGTTAACTATTTTAAATATGCAATTAATTGCAGAATGAAGATGTCTTGGGAGTATCTCTACCTACTTTTATCCACTTGTGTAGGACCCTGGAAAAGGAAAAGAGCTTTACACTGGCAGTGAGGAAAGGAAGTATCAGAGCCATTTTTGTATGTGTATTTGGAAAGTCTAAGGGGAAAAAAAGTTCTGTAATGTTTTTAAAAACCTTAATTTTGCAGAATATATAATAAGCACTATTTTTGGTGAACTACATGAAATCCTGCAGTCTAGCTTTATTTGGTGTGTGTGAGAGAACTCAGCACCATACCCAGTGAGGTACTAGAGCTTAGTACAGGACTTATAATCTCCACACTTGGGTTGGTGTCTGCTTGAAATGAACGGTTTCAAGGTGCAGAACATGTATAAGTGCTGAGCCTTTATAGGAGAAATATTAGCAATCAAACATTTTATAATGTAGGGCAATACCTGGCCTGGCACTGGATTCAAGAGATGTGTTTAGCATATTTTCTGTGCCAGAAGCTGAACAGACCTGATGGAATGATAGCAACAAAGACACCATGGCTCATGGATTATCAGTGAGTTCTGAGGTGCTGGGACAGGTAAGTGTTCTTTGTGTGCTTTAAAAGATGACACAGCGGTAGAATAGGAAAGGAAGAAGTTAAGTTATCACTATTTGCAGATGACACAATACTCTACATAGAAGACCCACAAAACTCCATAGAAAGACTTCTGGATATCATAACCAAATTCAGTAATGTAGCTGGATACAAAGTCAATACTCAGAAATCAATTGCATTCCTGTACACAAACAACAAACACACTGAGAGAGAAATAAGAGAAATCACACCCTTTACAACAGCATCCAAAAAAATGAAATACTTAGGAATCAACCTAACAAAGGAGGCAAAAGATCTATTCAATGAAAATCACAGTGCTCTGAAAAAAGAAATCAAACAAGATCTCAGAAAATGGAAAGACATTCCATGCTCATGGATAGGAAGAACAAACATTGTGAAAATGGCCATTCTCCCAAAATTATTATACAGATTTAATGCAATTCCCATCCAAATACCATTAGCATACCTCACAGATCTAGAGAAATCATTCTTAAAATTCATCTGGAACCATAAAAGACCTAGAATAGCAAAGGCACTTCTGGGCAGCAAGGGCAGGACAGGAGGCATCATAATCCCAGACTTGAAATTATACTACAAAGCTACTGTAATAAAATCAGCATGGTACTAGAATCAAAACAGACCTGAGGATCAATGGAATAGATTAGAAGATACAACCCCAAGTACAAACACACTCAGCCACCTTATCTTTGACAAAGGGGCCAAACATGTTCACTGGAAGAAAGATAGCCTTTTTAATAAATGGTGCTGGAAAAACTGGCTTTCCATATGCCGAAAACTAAAATTAGACCCAAGCCTATCACCATAC
>RJWT010011271.1:0-23399 GCA_004365215.1 Cuniculus paca
GACATGATTGTCTACATAGAAAATCCCAAGAAATCAACCAAAGAACCTTTTGTATCTGATAATTCAGTTCAGTAAAGTAATGTAATATGAGAAGTATTTAAAAATAAGTTATTTCTAAATAATATTGATAAATATGTGGACATACAAATTAAAAATACAGCATAACTGATAATCACTCAGAAGACTGAAGCAATGAAATACAAATTTAACAAAACATTTATAAGATTTACATACTGAAAACTGCAAAACTTATGGGAAAAATCAAAGATCTGTATAAATGTAGAAATATACCATCTTGGCATATTGCAAAACTTGAAATGTAAAGATTTCCATTTTTCACAAATTGATATACAGACTTAATCCAGTTTCTGTCAAACTATCGGGAAGATTTTTCTGTATAAATAAATAAGGCTATTTAAAATTTTATATGGACTGTAAATATAGTTAGAATAGCTGACACAACTTTGAAAGAATAATAAAGTTGTACAAATCAGTCTGCTCATTTTCAAGACTCATTATACACTTTATATTATGTTTATATTGGTGAAAGAGCAGAGATAGAGATAAATGGAACAGAATAATCGAGAAATAGACCCACACAAATATGCCCAAATAATTTTTGAAAGGCATGCAATGTAATTCAATGTAGGAAAGATAATCTTTGAACAAATGATGCCAAGTCAATTGGACAGCCATAGTTGGAAATATAACCTTCCTTAAATTTCATGTGCTATACAAAAATCAAATCAAAATAGATTACAGAATTGAATGTGGAACATAACACGAAATGTTTAAAATAAAACATGAGGAATCGTAGGCTGGGAAGAGAACCAAGAAGTCAACCCACCCTTTCTGTGAGCCAGTGGCTGCCATGTGGGCTGGGAAGAGAACCAAGAATCAACCTGGCCTTTCTGTGAGCCAGCAGCAGTCATGGTCAGGGAAGAGAACCAGGAAGTCAGCCCACCCTTCCCCTGAGCCAATTGCAGCCATGTGGGGCCCAGGAAGAGAAACAAGAAGTCAATCCATCTTTCCGTGAACAAGCCAGTGTGTGGGCTGAGAAACAAGATGAGCCCCCTGCCCCCACGAATAGGCAACCAACTGATTTGAAGGAAAAAAGGCTAGGATGATAGCAACTGAGGTACAAAAACAACTTAATGCTTGTGTTGATTGATTGACTTTGAAGGCCTAAAGCTGGTAGTCCGAGTACCTGTTTAGAGGATAACAACAAGCAATATAGCTACTATGGCGGAATTTCCTTCTGCCTTGTTTTTGAAATCCAATATTGTTCTCACTCTTTTATTTTGTTCCATTTTATTGTTTTGTTTTATTCCCTTCAAAATAAAATAAAATAAAATAAAATAAAATAAAATAGAAAAATGTTTAAAAATTTAGGGATATATAACAAGTTATTGGAATTGACAAATAAAGCAAAATAATTAAAGACAAAATTCATAAATCAACTTTCAGTAAACTAAGAAACTCTTGCCATAGAAGATCCTGTTTAGAAGATGAAAAGAATGGTCCAAGAATTTACCTTGATGGTAGAGTGAGAACTTAGCATGCACAAGGACATGAACCCTAGGTTCAATCCTTAGAAGGGAGAAAGAGAATATAAGAAAAAAAATACAGATTGTGAGAAAATGTTTGCAAAACACATATTCCTTCACTACCTAGACTATATGAAGAACTATATGAACTCAACAATAAGCATAACAAAAGAAAACAAAACAAACAAAAATGCTAATAGGAAAATGTTCAAGACAGAAAAACATTTTACTGATGAGGATATTGGACAAGAATTGCAAAGTTGCAGTTTTGTGTTCTAATGAATGAGAAGGCAGCCATGGAATGGAAAAAAAATTCTTGCAAAATACACATGAGATAAAAGACTGCTATCCAAAAATTTCTTAGAACTCTTAAAATTTGACAATAAGAAAAGTAATGGTTCAGTTTAAAAATGGGCAACAGACCTGAACAAGTTCTCACCAAAGAAGATATGCAAATACAAATTAAACATATGAGAAGATATTCAAACTAATAGATCTTAAGGGAACTGCAAACTAAAAACAATGAGAAACCTATTGGAATAGGTGAAATCCAGAACACCAACAACACCAAATACTGATAAGGATGTGAGAAAGAGCAACTCTCATTCATTGCTGGTGAGAATGCAAAATGGTGCAACTGCTTTAGAACACTGGATTCTCATAAAACCAAACATAGAGTATCCAACAGCATGCACCTTTGTACTTACCCAAAGAAATGAAAGTTTATTTTCACACAAAAGCTTGCACAGTATTAATACAGCTTTGTTCAGAATTGTCAAAACTTGGAAGGAAATAAGATGCTCTGTAGAGGCAAATGGACAGATAAACTGTGGTACACCCAGACTATACCAAATGAAAAAATGAGCTTTCAAGCCATGAAAAAATATGGAGAAAGATTAACTCCATATCACTAAGTGAAAGAAGTGAGTTGGAAAGAGTCAAATGTTGTATGACTCCAACCTCATGACATGCTGGAAATGGAAACTATAGAGAAGATAGAAGTTCAGCGTTGTTAGGGGATGGGGTGAGGGGAGAATAAATAGAGCACAGAGGACTCTTCGGGCAATGAAACTATTCTGTATTGTTGGCGGGTGTGCATCTTTATAGATTTGTCAAAAGTCACAGATTGTACAACATAAGAATGAGCCCTAATATAAACTGCAGACTTTAGGTGATGCTAATGTGTTCCCACAGGGTTTTTGATTGTAGCAATGTACCCTCTTGGTTCAAGTGTTTATGGTGGGCTAAGTTTTACACATGTGGGATAGGTCGTACATGGAATTTTGCACTTTCTGTTTAGTTTTTCTGCAAATGTAAAACTTCCATGAGCAATAAATTTTATTAATATAACACAAGATATTCCTGCCTGCTATCTGATTGACTAAAACATGAAAGGATGAAAAAGAGCGAATGAAATAAAAAGATTCAGAGAAATGGTTACTCATATGTTGCTGATGGGAATATAAAATAGGGCAGACATTCTAGCAAAAAAACTTGGCAATTATAGAATTAAATGTAAAATACTAAGGGCCGGGAATTTAGCTCAGTGGCCTAAGCACCTGCCTGGCAAGCGCAAGGTCATGAGTTCAATCCCGGGTGCCGCCAAAAAAAAAAATGTAAAATACTTTATTGACTACAATTCTCTTTTTTTCAGAGAAACGAACACTTACGTTCACGCAAAAAACTGTGCATGCATGTTCAGGGCAGTATTTATAATTTCCTTAAACTGGAAACAACTGAGATACCTTCAACAAGTGATTGATTAAAAAAAAAACAAAAAACTATGGAAACTTCCAGATGATTGGCTACAACTCAGCAATAAAAGGAAGGAATTATTGCCACAACCTGGATGAATCTCTAGAGATTTAACAATCCTAAAAAGTTACATGCTTTATGAGTCCATTATATAGCATTATTAAAATGACAAAATTACAGAAATAGAGAACAATTAGTGGTTGAAAAGTGTAAGGAGAAGACAGAGGTGGGAGGAAGTAGCTGTGGTTATAATTGGCAGATCTCGTGGTGACGGAAATGTTCAGGATCCCAACAATATCAGTATCAACATCCACATCGTGGTTGTGATATTGCACCATAGTTTTGCAAGATGTTACCTTTCAGAGGTTCAAGGGGGAAAGTACCTAGGATCTCTGTATTAATTCTTACCACTGCATGTGAATGTGTAATTATGTCAAAACAAATAACTTCATTAAATAATGTAAACCCTGAAGTCATATTAACGTGCAAGATGTTGTATAGCGAAGAATCTTAATAAACCAGTGAATCAGAATCGACAAACTTTGAGGAACCAAACCAAAACTGACAGGTGACACCCGATTCATTTTCCGCTATGTGAATGCCTTTTGTATAATTATTTAAGGAATATTCAAGTTGTAACCATTACGTGTCTACTTTTGTTACAGGTGTGCTCACCTGGATTGATTTCTGAGACTGATCTCTATGCAGATAATTAGGGTATTGGGGTGACTTTTAATTGTTTTTTACATTGAAGGACAGGGATATAAGTATTTAAATGGAGAGTATTTTATAGGTCATTTCAAGAAATACACTTTCCTTTCACAAATGTTACTCAGGTGCTCGATTTGAGAAGAGTCCTATTATTCTTTGCTTGAATTTATAAAATGCAGACACAGAAACAGATATCATTTCTTTTTATTTAGTTTTCCCAACCTTTTTGAAACTGCTGGGTTCAGGTTGATTAGAGGCAATCATAGAAAGATATTAAAGTAACTGATGAAATCTTGAAAAATTTTAAAAAGTATTATCAATACCATTGACTTGTCCATTGTTGCTCACTATCAACCAGTTTTATTTTAGAGCTGAAACAAGATGGAAGTCACAATTAATTTAAAGATGTAGACATTTTTGGACATTTACGTGACCCATTCACTTTCTCCCTTTTAAACTTCATCAGCTAAATGTGTATTACGGACAATTGTGTTGTTTGGTGATGACTGCCATGGCATACCTGTAAGATTCATCTTTCATTTTTAAATTTCTGTGTTTTTCCTTAAATACAATTTGAAGAAGAATAAGAACCAGATTTAAAATAAAATGGAAATCAGCTGTGCTCTTCTGTTGTCAGAATCAGCTCATTTACTCTGATTAGCACCTGAGAGCCTTCATTTCTTATGTTCCCTCCCAAGTCAAAAACTGTCATATTTTGAACACATGGGGCCAGAAACAGCCTTATAGGTTCTTGAAGACCTGGAAATAAAAGGCTTATATTTCCACTAAAAATACAAGACACTGAAAATGTTATTATCTTTTTCAGTAGTGCTGAGGACTAAAACCACGCTTCACGCATGCTAGGCAAGTGTTCTTCTATTTAGTCACATTTGAGTACTTTTAATTTTTATATTGTAAATCTCTAAATTGCTCACGAAGGGACTTGGGTCTTCTGTGTTAGCTCCATGTGCTGACAAGCCTGGCTTAAAATGTGATATTTTTTATAAGCATAAATTCTATTTTACCAAATCAAATATTTTTCTCTGCATTTTTATTTGTTTTCTTATCAAGGCTTTGTATCAGAGCTGTTGATGCATCAGAATATTGAATATTTGAACAAATAAGGGCATTCTTATAAGACACGTTCATGAGCAAAGGGGTGATTGATGTGGGACATAGTTCCCTAGGGAAATCATTTTTAATTCTGGTATTACAACTGGGCATGTATTTATATAGCTGTACATAGATATGAAGGCCAATCATATTAACTTTTGAAATATGTGCTTCATACTTTATAGTGTCTTTTATTAAAGCAATTACTATCATTGAAACACAAAAATGTTCCATCCTCACTGGCCAATGGGTTCTATCAACAGAATTAGTATTTCCAAAATGTATCAAAATATGTAGCTTATTTCTGTTTTCTGGTTCACAATTATTTTTCCAAAAAATGTAACACTCAATAGTTTTTATGAATAACCATGACAAACAAGATGTAAAATGATAATTAGTAAAATGTAAGATGTTTAGGCATAAATTGGAGGACCCATCAAAGGACTGACTCTCAGAATCCTGCAACTTTAAATTTCTCAGGAATGCCAGGTTATCCTCAGAACACTGATTTAAATATTGCCTTCAATGACAGCAGACATAGTAGCCCAAGTCAACACCAGTTGTTCACTGAAAGATCTCCAAACTTTAAAACAGAAGATACAAAAGTTAGATGAACTGGAGTTATTTTGTAAAGAAAAGTGGAGTCAGTGACATTAATTGATCTCAAGTAAATTGGTAATAGGAGTAATTTCTACTTCCATCAAGGAAATAATTAGTAGCACGTAATTTGTCATTCACTGGTGTACTTTGCAACTATCAATACACTTCGAAAAAAAATTATAGACCAGGATGTATAGTCATGCTGAAAATAATTTCTTCTTTCATTAATTCTACAGACACTCTACTAAGCAGCTGAATAAAACACGAAGACCTGTCTCTGTCCTCAATAAAGTTCAAGGCTATATGGATGGAATATACGTGTGTTTAATAAAATGTAGCTAAGATTAACAGCTTTTAAGGAAACGGAGGGGAGATTTTGATTTTTGAATATGGAAAAAGATACTGTTAAAACTTTAAAAATCGAGAGTTGAGAAAAAAATCAGTTTTCTATCCCATTTGACATCTAAGAAAACTGCAACTCATACTATTCAACAGGCTAATAACTGATTTGAGGCAAAAGCATATGGTCTCTTGAGTTCTATTCTAAAACTTCTCATCTCACAATGTTATTCTTATGATTGCCAGAAAGAAAGGGCTATATGAAAATGCTTGAAACTTACTTTACATTTTTCTGGTGACAAAGGATAGCATGAAGCTTCTTTGTGATTTGGTCTCCCTGCACTGGGAGTTCTAAATGCACCAACTGAGTTGCTTTCAACCTGCTTTTCTAAAGCTTTAGGATTTTTTTAAAAGAAAGATTTTTAGAGACAAGATTTTTCTTGAGAGTTGAATATCTTGACAAGGTGAATTGCAATTTGCATATTGTATACACTAAGATAACTGGATCTTTCATTATATAGCATTCTAAATAGATTTTCATTATGTTCAAGTATAGGACAAGTAGATTCAGCAATGTATAACTTAAGTCCAGTATGAAAATATTTCTCAGAAGCTTTATTGCTTCCTAGACACATATTTATTAGTATTCTGTACTAGTCTATAATATCTGGATTAAACTTGCACATACTCAGACTCACAAATAGTTTTAGAGCTATTTTCATGTTCATTAATTCTTCATTGCTATTCATGCCACTAGTCATTAACTTTGTTTTTACTCAATTCATAACAAATGACCATTAAATCAATTAAATAAACACTAGTACTAGGAACCTTTAAAAAGTTACTCCTTGTTAGTATAAACATCATAGCACTTTGAAATGTTTGTAAGTTCAGTGTGTTTACTTTGAAAATAAATGTTGAAATATTAATTATTAAAACCAGTAAAATTTCTCGTTAAGGCAGAAAGTCCAGCACTTAGAACAAGACAATCTCTGCATTCTCTGACTGACAGGTGGATATCACATTAGATGAGAATGATAAGAGATTTAGTGGACTGAGGAATAACTTCCTTTTGACAGTGCCCTGATCCTTGACCTGTAGCCTGACTTTTGTTAACTTCAGTAACACTGGGTAATTGTCACAGGTGTAGGATAAAAGACCTCTCTACAGAATCTGCCAATGGTCAGAGATTTATTTTTTTTGATGACTACTAATGTGCTGTTGAGATAAAATCATAAGTTCAGACCTTCTCTGACCTATATATAAGGATATAAAAACTTACTCACAAGAAAGCAAAATTCCAACTAGTGCTTTCCTCATTCATGGATTGAAGATCACTATTATAATAGGGAGGGTGCATGTCTCAACCCAAAGCAATAGCAAATAAGTTGTCATTTCCCTGAAACATGTTTCACACATAATTGTGACACAGATCTAGTAAAGAATTGTCTATTCATAATAGACTTTCTGAATTTTTATAATTATTAGTAAACTCTTTACTATGTCATGCTATGGAAGTGCATCCTATTCTGAAATGACTCTTTTGTATTTATATGCTAATCACCTTCTTCAGAAGAAATCAGTTCTTTGACACTTATTTAAATGTTCTGAAGGTAGTAGCTTTGAGAGTATTTACAAATGATGTGGTAACAATTGTTATTTCTCCTGAAAGTAAATGCCTTTACTTGTAAGAAAAGACATTGTATACTTTTTTGTTTTTTTTTTAGCAACCCAAGAAATTTAGTGAGCACACACAAGCTCAATGTGTTAGGCCAAATCCATGTTACGGTAGCAGAATACTACAAGGTGAAACCCAGTGACTGCATGTCCATTAAAGTGAAATCAGTACTGTCAGATAGTCATGATTTGAAAAAAGTAAAAAACTGCAGAAGAATAGAATATTTTTGGAAAAATAAAATGAATTCACAATTTGTTCAAATGAAGCCTAAGGAGTAGCCTAGTAGTGTTTTCAAATGTTCTAAAATGAAGGAAATGGAGTCAAGTTTTTAAATACATGACACAATAAAGTGGTGTATTTTACGTGTATGTGTGTGTGTGTGTGTGTGTGTTTGCCAGTAGAATCATCCAAATGTTTTCTTAATATGAAGAAACCATAATAATTTCCTAGTGGTCACAGATTTCCAGAATCTGATTTCTATCTGAACTATTTGCAAGGCATAAATTACTTTTAAATTTACTGAGGGTTCTGACTCAAATCATGGGCCTTCTGTGTTAGTAACTATTTTAACCATAGCATACATTGATGACACAAAATTGTTACAAGCTTTGGGATAATCAGTAAAGGAAAATACAAAGATTAGATTTATCTAAAAGTGATACTCTAGGTAAAGTATTTGAGTTGGCTCAGTAAAGGTGTAGCCAAACCCATCTGTTTCCAAAATATCACACTTCATTTTTATTAAAATATAAAAATAAGGGATTATAATTATGTAACGCATTGTCATGCATACTTGCTATAATAATGCCTACTTCCCAGACTACCATCTTTTCAAATGTGATGAGATCATCAGGTAACAGTGTAGGATATGAAGGCTTAGCATGCTGTGTTGTTAGCACATTAAAAAAAGAAATTGCTGGGATAATTAACAACTACCTATTTGTCTGTGGGATGCATTCATTATGGCTCTACAAATTGGAGGTCTCCAAAATCTGTGCAATAAAATTTACTCTTTGTTCAGAAAGTTCCCCTTGGATTTGGGGAAAATTCTGGTTTGCTATGTCTATTGTAATTGTGACAGGCAGTTGACATGTCTCATAGTCTAAATGTAGTGGCAAGCAGGGGGTGGTACAATGATGAAAAAACTGCCATTCATTCTTGTGCAAAGGCAAGGTGTTTCTTAGCATATTCCAACCTATGTTCAGACTAGAGTTGGGTCTTTGGGGTTGAAGGTCAAATCTGTGAGGTCAAAGCTATTTCTTGTCAATCTTCGTTCACTAATGACACATGAATTGGAAATTAGAACAAAGTAAGTAAAACGAATAGCCAGAAGGTGAGTGTCTGTTTTATTACTCAGAAGAGCTGGGAAATCTGGCCAATTGTTGCCCTATGTGGCTTGAATGACAGTTGTTAAGTTGAAAAAGGGACAGTGTGATGGGAATGCCACTTTAAATCTCAATTACCTCCTCCACTCCAATCAGCTTGGTAGAGCTTTAATGAAGTGCAATTCTCTGTCCTTTTCCTCATACTTCTATCTCTAGAATAAGCCTCACATTCAAGTTTGACAGCAGTACAATCAGTTTTCCATTCATCACTGGCCCTGTTTTAACCCTGCTGAAAAAGGGCCTAATGTACGTGGCAGTGATGGCAATTAGGCAGAAAAGTAATATTAGAAACAGACAAAAGCCTGAGTCTTTTAGCATTACAGGTGTTTTTTTTAGCCCGTTCTAGACATAAAGGAATAGGCAGTGTTGTTAAGTTCCCTTCTTCAGTCTTCTCTTAAGCTGAAAGTCCAACGATTTCAAGATTCAATTAATTAGAGACATGGAGAGCCAAAGAACAAGGTAAAAGCTAAGTCTTTCTAACTGAAGACACACTTAGTAATTGGCCCCTTATTAAAATGGATATCTTCTGGGTGTATGTTTAATAAGGTTGATAAAAACTCGTCATTTCCTCATTAGGATAGCACATGAATACACTCTGTATATAGAAAAGGAATCTTAAAGAGAACAAACAGGAAAATATCAATCTGTTAAATATTGGAATGTAAAACATAATATTTGAAAAGCCTGAGAACTATAACTTTGCAGCACTGGGGGGGGATGTTAAATGCATTGCGTGAGTGCGTGTGTGTGTGTATGTACATGTGTGTGTGCATGCATGCGTGTGTACGTATGTATGTGTGTAAAAAAGTATGTAAGCTAAGAATTTTTAAAAGATAAGTCATGGCTATTCAATCAGTTTAGAGATGCAAAATATTTAAGCTTTTGAGTTTTATAACCTGAATCAACGAAGCTTGTTATGACTTTTTTTAAACCTTAAGGATGGATGATGCATTTAAATGTTTTTCTTGTATAAAAACAAATGAAACATTTCCCAATCTATACATCGGTGTTTGCATACGTAAGTATTCATGTAATGATCGTGCTGTATCTTCATATGGAAAAGCCACATATATGTGTTTCTATGTATTGTTTTATCGAATTGTATTTGTAAATACATCCAGGCAGTAGGTGAAAGCATAAAGATAAAAGTTCATAGATTTTTGTGCATGCATTTAATTGTCATATATGTTTTCCTAACCGTTCTTTTTATGCCAATTTTTGAAAATGTCAGCAAGGTTGGGGTGTTTTTTTGTTTTGTTTTGTTTGATGGATTCCACAGGAACATGTGGCATCAGTGTAAGGATCTTGTTTAAGAGAATAGAGGTATGGAGAGGGGAAAAAAAAAAAAAAACAGATGCAGCAATTAGGCGGCTCTTGCTGCTCATTGGGGAGGTGACACAAGTGGGTGATAGTGGCTTTCACCTCTCACACTCCCTTCTCTCCTGCCTGATTCCTAGAACAATCCCTGTCAGAAACACTCTTTGAAAAAGGCTGCATTAGACAATGGCTCTTCACCCTTATTTTACGCTTTAAGTAGTGGAGCAGAATGCTGTAAGGGGCTGAAAACAAGGCGTAATCTGAGAAAGACGCGCAGGCATTGTTATAACTGTGAAAACCAGAAGAGCCCCTTTCAGAGCCGTGACTGAAAGTGCTCGGAAGACCTTTAGTCCTTTGCACTCTCCCAATCACCAATTAGACAAACATTAACATCAATTAAGCTGTTATACGGCACAGGTTCCATATAATTACCTTAATGGGTTGACGCTTTCTTTAGCAGCAATTTCTTAAACAAACTTCATCTTTTGTGCAACAGGCTAAGAAAATTTTCAGCAGGGAGCATTTCCTTTTGTCAAGTTTTCTAAAGAGACAGCTGAATTGTTCTATTTAACAACAAACACCTTCACTAAGGACCCTCGTCTTGTCCCCGTTCCCACCACATTTGACTACTAGGCTCAAAGCTTATTAACCACAGAGACAAAAAAACGGACTGGCCAGGGGAGCCCAGACACATGCAGGGCGGGCAGTACACAAAGGACCAGTGAGTCTGGCACCGGTTTGCAAGCAGACCCTCGGAGAAAGCACCAATTGAATTAGTTGCCTATTTAGTATCCAAAGCGCCAGATCCGTACTTACCAAAAGCACAAAGAAAATGAAATAGAAAAACAGGATCTTGCTCATAAAACAAGGCAAATCTGTCTAATTTATTTTGTACCAGTAAGTGCTAATTAAATGCAAGCTACTCAGATTCTTCCTGTTCCTGCCTCACCTAATTCTCTTAGAAGCACGACAATGCCAGTCTGATTTTTCCCCCTGTTTAACAAACATTCATTTGAAATGTACTCAAATACAGCTATAAAAATACAACCCTTATATCACTTCTATTTTTACTTTATATAAAGTCCATGTGTTTTTACTCTGTTGTGAAATTATTTGGTGGTAGTGGGGGAAGCTCTTGGCAGAAACAAGTCCTTAAACTATCCTTGTACATCACAAGCAATAAACAACTTGAGATGCATATAATGAACTATAATTGTACCCCCAACCCCAGAGGATTGGAGTTATGTATGTAATCAAAATTCACAGCAATTCATTAAAAGTCAGAAGCGTAACTCTCCTATCTACAGTTTAAGAAGCAGAACACAGTTAAAAAATAAAATTAAAAAATATAAAATAGCACTGAATAATTATGTCAAACCTGTCCTTACAACAATTTTCTCTCACTGTTCTTCCCTCCCTCTTATTCTTTCTCTTCTCTTTTATTCTTTCTTTCTCTCTGTCTTTCTCTTTTGCATTCTTACTGCTCATTTTCACACACCTGACTATAACAATATCCTCGGGACCAGGCAATTCTTTTTCCAGCTTTAAGGTCAGTACTTGGGCTGCAAAAATGAGTGTTTGTTCTGTTTAGCCCTGCCCTTGTGAACTCCCAATACCTCTTTGGGTCAAAAGCTCATGGCCACAAAATTAAAAGATGATTATGAGCTTAAGTATAGTTGTGAACTTCAGGCTGTTGTCATCTATGTCTAGCAGACTTCCAAACAAAATATTCTACACATGGAAAATAGTTCTCAACTGTATTGACATTTGAAAAAATATGCATATGGCAGAGATCAATTTATCTACAATATCTAATTGGTAATCTGTGTATTAAAGAGTTTCATGATTATAAAATAAAATTAAGACTAACTTTTCCTTAACTTTTCCCTTGTAGATTTAATACACACATAGGGTGAATATTGGCATATAATGTATTACAAGTTATAAATTTTTGTACAAATTTTATTTTATGCATATATTGATTTGTTCAAAAGCACAGTTTGAAATTTTCTGGGTTACTAAACTGCCCCTTCATGAAACCACTTTAAATATAAAATCACATTGTTGCTGTTTTCCCCATTGCTCATTTGTGTCTGCTACAAACCAGGAATTTCACCAATAAACAGTGGAAATGCAAGCGAAGAGCTTCCATCACTGAATTTTCTCTGGTAGGAGTTCGATCCCTGATGACACAGCACGAACATGTAAGGTTAAATCAAGAGAGGCCTGAAAAAGGACCAGTGATATATGCATTAATCTTTTCAAATAGGTGAGATATTTACATTTCTTTGCAAAGCACTAATGAGATTAATACAAATTTGTATCCTTAGAAGTTTTACATATGACAGATATAATTAGGTATAATAAGGAGGGACAGGGTGTCACCCAGCAAAGTCACCTCTGTAACCACAAAGTAAACGTGTATGGAATCCAAGATACCTTTTCCTAATTTTCATGTTGGAAATGGATCTGTAATGTATGAATGGGTTTTTTTCCCCATTCAACATACCAGGCAAAGATCTGAATAATGTTCACATTTTGACACCCATATCAAACTGAAAACACCTCAATCAACTGTTAGATGGATTTGGCATAATTATTGATACACTTTGCAGGATTTAAAGAGTGAGGATTCAGTGCTCACATACCACATTTCAAATGAACACAACTTATCAAGTGGAGTTCTGACATGTGTGACTCTTAGTATCATTTTAGAAGTGAAATAACCTGTCAGATTTAAAAATGTGTTAACAACTGGATGGTTAAATGGCAGGGACATGAAGAGAGGACATGAGCTTGGTTTGAGATCTCATTCTGGAATAGAAGCACTGACTGCCAGCCTAGAAGTAATCACAACAAAAGTTTTCCCCCAGGGGTTCTGATCAAATATTCTATAGTAGAATAAATAAACTACCACCCAGATTATCCTAACTAGCATCTGCAATCTTCCTTACAATAGCCATTTGTTGATGTCTTTCTAGATACATTAAAAGTGTCAGATCACTTTACTTTGTGTTTGATAAGTATTTATAACCATTCAACGAATATTTAAGTTTCTGCTATATCCCAGGCATTCTTTTCTAAGCATATTATCAAAGTCAAATAGTACAAAATGTCTAACATTCTTTTTATTGGAAATGTCTTCATTTTAAATGGATTAAGGAAATTTACATAGAAGGCATAGACA
Organism: Cuniculus paca; assembly: GCA_004365215.1. Classification (NCBI taxonomy): domain Eukaryota; kingdom Metazoa; phylum Chordata; class Mammalia; order Rodentia; family Cuniculidae; genus Cuniculus; species Cuniculus paca. The sequence continues at coordinate 13,633 of RJWT010011271.1, forward strand.
AAAATAATAAATGTATGCTTCACAGGCTGTTTACAATTCTTCATTCTGATTAATTTATGTCCAGTGACTGACACATAGTGGGTGTTTTAAATATCACATTTTTATTTTCAATATTTCAACACCAATTAAGTTTGTGTGTGCATGTGAAATTGTCTAATAAAAGGAAACCCTCTGATCACTGCCATTGTTCAATTGTACTAATCTTACTATCATCTACCACAGTGATTTCTTTTAAGGGCCCATAACACCTTTTTTGGTTTGATTTCAAAATATTTTCTTTTTATCACATTCTTTGTGAAAAACCTGAGGAGGAGCCAGTGTGTAAGAGGTTGGTGGATGGGTGGTGTTGGGAAATGGCTCTATATTTATATACTTTTGGAACTAGAGTTTGAGTGGGGAGTGTATGTGTGTGTGTGTGTGTGTGTGTGTGTGTGTTATATTTCTGAATTCTGGATGGCCTGGACTCTCCCAAAATGAGAGAATTTTCTGCTCTTCAAGGAAAAAAAGTAATGGATTTGTTAGCAATGAAACCTAGGCTGAATCCACTTTCCTTTTTAAGAATCAACGTCAACATCCGTGTTGCTGAGAATCCATGTGGCGGATCCACCCTCCAGGCACCACAGGAAGAGATGAAGAAGGAATGAAATATTAAAAAAATACAAATGTGACTGAAAATTTCTTCTGAAGGAATTCAGAATCTGGGTTTGGAGTACCATAGGATAGTGAAATCACACTCCTCGAACATTTCTTGCTTCTTAATGAAAATTTGAGGCTATATTGACCATCCACTCCTTTTAAAAGCTGGTGATTAAGTCCAACTATGAAAAATTGAGTCCTTTGATTCATAATGACTTAAAATTGATAATAAAATTAATAATAATCATATACAGTTAGGAATGTAAGGTCTGAAGACATTCAACCAAGGGCCAAAAATAATTCCATGCTCAACGTGTTATCTCCTTAATCCCCCACCCCATACATGGTCTGTGTCTCTGTGGTCTATCTATATTCTAGGTATAAAAGTACCTCTACTAATATCAGGAGAATTTAGTCAAAAAGTGGCATATACATACACTGAAAAGTGAAAATAACTTGTATAACTATGGGTTTTGAAATGTTGACATATTTTTAGTATTCCAAATAGAATTTAAATGCAGAAAATACAGAGAGACAATTCTGTAGAACTTCTTGGAGGAAGGTAAACATTTTCATTCAAAATCTAGAGGAATAAGTGATACACCAAAACTTGGATATAAACATAAAGTGAAATATCTGCATTGAAATTTCTTCCCTATACTTCATAGTCCAAATTAGTGAAGAGAAAGTTCTTATTCAAATAATATTTTTAAACGACTATAGCCTATTTTTATGTGAATATCACTTCTATGATTTAAAACTCAAGTACATCTTGTAAACTTTTTCATCCTTACTCAAGTTCTTATTGTGTAAAGAAGGGTAATCAGTATATCAGATGTAGACAACATTTAGAATTTTTAAGCTTAATTCTTTTATATTTTACTTCCAATTTTATATGTCTTTTTATTGTAAGAATCAAATGAAAACTTACATAATTATATTTTTAAAAATGCTTTAAAATTGTGCTTCACTTTTCTATGTATTATTTGAAACACAAACTATTGAGATTAATTCTTTGGTCATCTGCCTTGAAAGGTTTTGTACTTTATTCCAAAATTCAAAATCCTTCTGGTATTCAGTTTAGTATTTCTGGTATGCCAAAGAGGCTTCCATCCTCTTGAAATTAAAAGAGAAGTCATCATAATCCAGTTCTTTAAAAGATTCTGTGTAAACATGGGCTTTTGGATGCACAGGAGTCAGAAAAGTTCACCTGATTTAGGGAGTTTCCATTTAGTGAACCCGGTATGGTCTAAATTCCTCAGTTTCTAAAGCTACCCTCTCATGTATGATCTTTTTAATGGTTTGCCTAGGTTAACAAACACTATTTCTGCTCTGTGTATCCAAGTCTATAGTAGAAGCCAAAGGTTTTCATTCAAACTCTTGAGAGTTTCCTCCTCTTTTGGTGTAAACAGGGAAGATTAGGGTGTGTGTTAGGCCATGTCCTTCCCCAATGCCCCTCCTCCTCTCTCTGTGACAAAGGAGTGAGAAAAGAAGACTTAAAGAGTATTAGTGTAAGAGAATATGGACCAGGACAGTGTCAATATGAGCAGGATAAAAGAAAACAATAGGGAAAGTGAAATGAGGGGATATTAGAATATACAATTAGAAACAGGCACAGACAAGAACAGACATTTTGCCTTTACATATACCGCTTGTTTGTTTTCCTTTTGACAAGGAACAAAGTTGCAGTAGGTGAGTTAGAAGTATTCTGGATCTAAGAAAAAGGGAAAGAAAGAGGGAGAAATACATCCATTATAACCACCCCTTGCTGCCTTTATTTTGGTACAATGCCTCAGGAAAGGATTATGACACAGAAACCTTACTTTTTGTAAATGTATTATCTTTTCTTATACAAATATTAACTACATTTGACTTTTGGGGTGTCATACAATTAGCAAATTAATCAGTCACTAAGAGTATTCATCTAGGTTTTGTAACACTTTCCCCACCCTAATTTTACAATATTACATGCAAGGGAAAAAATTGGCTTCTTTTTATTGCACTCATTGAAATCCCTTCTCTTAATGCTAGACTCTAAAGTTATAGTGGCAGTTAATTCTGTCATCAGAATATCAGCACTTTGAATGGAATTTTGAAAATTACAAAGGCATATAGTGGAATTGATCATTCTCTCTATAAGCTAAATGCACCTTCCTTGGAAGTATACAAATTCCCTGTAATATAGCCCTCTTTTCAATTCAATTTATTGCATTTATTACAAGTATGAGATGGAAATTAGAAAGTTCTTTCAAAATTTCAGCTCTTTTGTCTGCAATATGTATGAGAAAGAATAGAAAAAATTTTGCTGCTATTTTATATGTGTGATTTAGTGAATCGAATTAATGTTCTAAGAAGTAAAACTTCATTTGCACTTACGTGTGCAAGTATTAAACAGTATTCTAAAAATCCAGAATCAAAATGGAGACATTGAATTTCCTACATTTAAAGTAAATGAATTCTAACTTGATTTACCTCTGAAATGAAGTATTCCATGTATGACATTCACAGAGGCCCAGTTGTTATACTATATCTTTCTGGAACAACCACATTGAAAATTTTCCAAATGATTATCATCTCTGATAGTTTAATGAGTCTTGGGACACTTGAAGTTGAAGTACAGGCCTTTTTTTTTTCAGTTCATTTTTTCTAGGCTTCATGATTTTCCCATTGAAAAGAAAATGCATTTACTTTCTAGCATGTCCAGGAGCCATTAGCCATGCTGTGGTGGAGGTAGTCTCAACACATTATCAGTGGCCTATGAATGCTCAAGAATAGTCTTGGACACCATTCCTGGAGAACAGGAAGAATAACTCGAATATAATCTGCACCATTTTGTCCATACACATAGTAAGACAGTTTTACAATGAAATATCACTTTTTGATTTAAATGTTTAGCTCTTGGCATCATCATGCATTGGTATTGAGACTTTGAATAAAGTCCTCTTCTTATAGAGGAGCTGGCACTATATTAGTCATATAAATTCATGCATTTCCATCTGTTTCTCCAGATATGGGTGTTTCTTTAGTTGTCAACTCATTAATCCTCTACTTAATATCACACTTAAGCCAAAACCTAATTATACAAGTCCAGAAATGTAGCATAATATTATGAAGTCAAGTGCATATATATTCGTTAATATCTCAGTGATAGTTTTAAAGGTTTATATAACTTGAAATCACCATTTGAGTGGTATTGGTTACACTATGAAAAACACTTCCAGGATCAAAACATATCACATGTTAATTTCATAATAAAATGGGCTTCTGCAACTATAATTAATATTATCCATCTCAATAGCTGTGGGTCATTATATAGTTTAATTCAATTATTCTTGTTAAATGGAGTTAATGCATTCTAGGTACTGGTTAACACAATTTGTGGCAATTTACAGTGGATAGACTTGTCAAAGATGTACAGTGAGAAAGATTTTATTTACCACATATGTATACTGACTACGTTTCAGAACTTGAAGATCAGAATTTAGCTTGCTGTGGCAGTGTGCCCTTGTGCACACACATGCGGACACACACACACTGTAGCTAGTTTATTCCTTGCTGCTTTAACAATCAGTTACTGCTTTGGTGAAAGCCTAGAGCTTAATCCATTAAGAGCCTTTCAGAACAAAACAAACAAACAAAGCTTTAACCACTTCGGGGACAGCAGTGCAGAACCACAAGCATTCTTAGAAAACCTTATCAGTGTTAGGGTCAATAGCCTCACACTGGACGTTGCTAAGCGATGAAAGTTAGAAAATTTGTGATACCTGGTTTCAGAGAATAAAATGAAATGTAAAAGTATCAGGGAAAGACAATTTGATTAATTTACTTTCAGAAATATCCATCCAGATTAGAGAGCTGACTTAAGTCCTATCAATGATCACAATGAAAACAGACTAACTCAAACATCACCTGGGCTGAAAATTTTACCTATGTGCCCTAAGCGTTGAACCGTTTAAACAGCTTTTAGTCTTCCTTCAGGTGCTACTCTCTCTCTCTCTCTCTCTCTCTCTCTCTCTCTCTCTCTATATATATATATATATATATATATATATGTATATATGAGAAAAATTAAATATATTTCTTTGAAAACAAACCTTACCTAATAGCTTCATATAAAGTATTTAGGAGAGGTTTACAGTCCACTTAATTCAGGGCTACAATTTGTACAATGAAACCAGTAAGTACATTTATATGTAAGAGGGAAGAAAAACAAACATTTTCCTCACAATATTAAAAGCCTGTTCATTTCCTTTCAGAATTATTCCATTGTATATTGTCTTTTGTGAAAAACAAAATCCATTAGCTTCTTTCCTACATTCTTGAGTTTAAATAGTGCACCAGTACTACACAATATCTCCAGGAAAAAAATTTACTGTCATTCTATAGAATAAAAAAAGTCTCATATCTTTTGTATTCATTGCATTTCCCTTTTCAGCTTCAAAAAGCAAATTTAAAATATTCTATCTCTCTAATTTATACTTTAAAATGCTTTTTTGTTTATACTTAATTATAAACTTCATAATGAAATAGAGATGTTATTTATTATTTGTCTCAGAATGTCAGATGGTTAGACTTTACCCACAAATTATCTGGAGGCATAAAAATACATACCTTCATAGGCAGTCAACAGACACTGCTGGGATTTGCTGGAGTATGTTTGCAAGCTAATTTGTTTACTGGATATTGTGTACTCATTTATGTTTTGGCTTTTTTTTTCACCAGATTCTCATCGAAGAAACATACTTAATATAAAAAATGTGTAAAAGGAATATTTTAAATTTTAAAACTACATTGGATTAAGTGCAAAATAAACTCTTCACTGAAATGTTATCAAATAGCATTGACCATTAATATTTTATAGACTAAAGAAATAAATTAGCCTGCAATATCATTAAAATGCATGATTTTGCTGTGTGTCGGGAACACTGTGCAGTTTTGTCTGGATTCATTAAAGCGCTCACTGCATAAGTGCATTGCCAACCAGAATGTGGGTGGCTAGAATGGCAGCCTGTAGGTTTGTATGGAAAACAAGTATGGCACTGTGAAAAAAATTCTTCTCTCACCCTACAGATACCTGTACGGAGAGCTTGGGAAACATTTCCATAGGCTCATTGTCAAATGAGTGCTAAAGCCCCCATTCATTGGGAAGCAAAGGTAAGTCCGAAAAGCGCATTGAAGAAAAAAGGGAAGGGGTGGGGAGCGGGGTGGAATCACCTAGCATTGAAGCAGCCTAACCAAGTGACAGACACGTAGACAACTCCAGTGCTGCCAGAACAACACTCTGCACAGCCCACCAGCAAGCAATTTGTCACAGCGACAAGAATATCCTCCGCAATTTGGCACCAGGGTCCTTGGACAGCCAACTGCGCCTGTACAGCACGAGACGTGCTATGCTGCAACGGGGAAGATGGGAACCAAGGTTCTCCTTATTATGTCCAAATGTGTTATTTTATGAAAAACATATCTTTTGTCATGATCAACAGAGAGATAGAACAGTAGTAATTGATATTAACTGGGTGCAAATAAGACAACAAATTGAGAAAAATATGTCCTCGTGTATTTTTGAGGTATCCTGCCTGTAGAGAAGATTTTAAGATATTGCTTGATCCGTCTGGCATTTTATGGCAAGGTCCTACAGTGTTTCATGGAAATAGTGAATCCATAAATACAAGAATAAACTGGGAAAATTTTTGGTAGCAAACCGTTTGTTTTTAGCAGAATGTACTCTTCGCTCTGTTTAAGATTTTATGTGTTTGTATATGACGTGCTGATTAATATCTTGGCTAAGTGCAAATCTTTTCTTGCTGCGATGATTTGAAATAAGACAAAGAACTCAAGGTAAGTTGAGTTATAAATGTGCAAAGGAAAGACCCTTTACTCTGTACGTTGCTACCCGTGTAATCTATTATAAAAGTGCATTAAGGAGAGATGCCAGACACATAGGATAAAGGTATCTGATAAATAAGCAAGTAGTGTTCCCTTGCCAATTACTTGGCATCTTACTTTGTAATTAATGCCACAGTAATGAAAAAAGTGGTAGGCACGAAGATTGGGCCTTTTGTGCATTCTATACAGAATGAAACACTCATAAAAATCTAGCTCAAAGCTAGCCTGCTTTGGCTTTCTTCACAATCAAAACTTCCTAGAGAATTAGAATGATACCATGGGGTGTGTGCTTGTGTGCGTGCGTGTGTGTGTGTGTGTGTGTATGTGCGCATGTACGTGTGTGTGTGTATTTGTGTTACTGTGTATTACATGAGAGTGACATCAGGCAGTTTCAGTACTGCTGTCTCCACTACACAGACAAGTTTGTACTTCATTCCTCAGATATGAGAGAATCATGTACCCATTCTTCCAGAACTAACATCATGGTATCTATTATGTTGTTCACTGGTTGTCTTATGAAGCACATTAGCTAACTGCTATTTAAGTGGCTATAATCACTGCTGTGTAATGCTTGGTGTATTTCCAAGAAGTTTATGTATTTATGCTTTATGTGAACTTTCAGAAAATAACTAAATATGTAGAAGAATTAAATGATGACAGTGATAAAATTAATTGGCATTTAAAGGACTAAAAGAGTAGTATAATTTGGGCAATTTTAAAGTTATTCGAAATGTGGTTGAAGTATCAAATTGTTCATTTAATACAATAATATTTTATAAAATATGAAAATAAATTTTTCCTATCTATCCACATACACTGGACAATAGTGACTGGTTTGGAACCGAGAGATTAGAGAATGAGATGTTTACTCGCAACACTGTAATTAATTGGTGATGAAGGTGGAGTGTGTTGACTAGCTAGGTACAGAGATTATCGCATGAAGAGATTTAAGTATTATATCCTTTGAGAGACAAGGTACAAAGAAAGGGGAGAGCAGAGAAGTGAGTGAGGCAAGAGTGTTCAAGGCTAGAGGGTACAAAACACAATGGAGACCATAAAGAAAACTAACCCCATACTTTTCTAAGCTTTGCATGGGGTGTTTTCCTTGCAACTCACATTAAAGTCAATGGGAATCATGCAGCTAAAACCCTGTGTAACTCTTTGACAATTTACTTCCTAGTGTCAGGAAAAGAGTACTACCTACTAAGGGCAATTTACTCATTTTAGTTTGTGCCTCCCATACAAAGATGAATTTGATAGCACGTAGCAGGAGGAAAAGAGAGACTGCATTTAAGATTTTGTTATTGCAAAAGAAGTCATCATTGAAAAATGTCACCTAAACTCTCCCCTTGTTTAGCAACAACACTAAACAGAGAAAAGCAATCCAGCAAAAGAATATGAAAAGAAGTATGGACTTGATTACAGGAAAAAATGATGATTGCTAGTATAACGGTTTTTTTTTTTCATTTTAAATTCTCAAGCTCTGAACACAATCGCAGGATAATAAGAATACAGGAAGATTCTTAAGATACCAAATTGAAGTTCCTGATTGCTTACCTTTCCTGAACACCGAAAGTTGCACATATGTAAATACAGCAACAATAGTCTCACAAAATCTTTAATAATAAAAATACAATAAGAGGAAGGCTACCATAGGCTTCTAGTTATAGATAGAAAATTCACTAAAATGACAGATGTCTTTTCTGCTGCAAGCATTAACTGAATAAATGCATCATAATCTCGTAACATGAATTTTGAAAGTTACAGAATGTGCATGTTAAGAAGTATATGCTATTGACAAAGTCTTTCATAAACTTTGAAGTCAGAAAGTAAATACTGGCTTCTAAAGTCTTTATTTTCATTACAAGGGCCTGTAATTCGTTAATATCAAACATCTTTATTTCAGCGCTGTACCACTTTATTAATATAATTCTTATAACTGCACAACCATAAAATAAGCTGCATACATAAAATAAGTGGCGCTAGTATGTTGGATAAAGATAACGCTTTCATTTTCTGAGCATTGTTTGGTATTTGTTTTGTGACTTGTCCTTTGGAAAGTGAAGGAGTGAGACCCTAGACGGTTCTGCTTTTTAGTGCATGGATGGAGCAGGGATAATCTAAAAACAACTGCGCATGCAAATCAATTACTCAGCAGTGTAATTTCTCAAATTTTATGGTTAAATGAATGTTTCTCACCATGGACCTAGCTTACACTTCAATTTAGGTAAGTAAGCAGCCTTGGTACCATTGGTCTCTGATTGCACCAATTATCGAACCCTGAACTGCACTACCAGAAAAAGACATAGCTCCACACTTTTGAATGCCTGGCTTTTGGAAATTAGAGTAATTATGTCACCAAACCTACCGTTGATTTTTCAGATAACATCTCAATAATTTTGCAAGAGTAAAAACCATTTTGAAAGCACACTGATATTTTCTGTAGTGGAAATAATGTATGAAGATGAATACAGTGATTTGAAAAGTGAGAACATTTTAGGGAAGAGATACTTTATTTGAACAGAATTTGGATGTGTTTCTGGACCGAATCCTTGATTATAAATTTATGTTGGATTATATTGACTGTGGAAGAACTTCTGAAATCTGATTTTCTTGGAGGAGGGGATTTAAAATTCATAAATAACACAAAGCATGTGATTAACTGAAATAGGTTGTACCACTAATATAAAATCATAAACAAAGACAAAGACAAATTTAAAACATTAAAAGAAATTTTAGTATAAAAACTCATAACCTGTTCATTTCTTTCTTGTATCCTAGACCATTCATGGTTTGTAATTAAGTCACAGGCCTTTAACCAAATACATATTATAATACTTCTATTCACAAATTAAACCTAAATTAAATTTACTACACAATGATCTTTGTCTTTAGAGATTTTCTTGTTTTCTTTCTCCAAATTGAATATGGAGATAGTTAACAATATTTTTATACAGAAAGAATAAATTAGTATTAGTATTTAAATTAAATTATGAAAAATAAAAAGACAAAACAGTGGCAGTGTTATTCACAATGTTACAGAATTTGTTTTCCTCCTGTATTTCAGTGTCATTGTTTTATTTTGAATGAGAGCCTAAATAATCATTTACACATATCAAGGAGTTAAAGATTTACATGGTTATATATTCCAGGTCTCTTATTTTAGGAATTATATTTTCCATGACCTGAAAAAATTTGATGTCTTAACTAATTGAATTCTAAAATCAATCTGTTTTTATTTCAGA
>RJWT010011272.1:0-23442 GCA_004365215.1 Cuniculus paca
ATTTTATGTGATGGAAACCTACTCAGCTATAAAGGAAGATAATCTCAAGACTCTTGTACTTGGATAGAAGCAACTGGTGATCATGCTCATGGATGAAATGGTTCAGAGTCACATGCATGAATTTCATGTTGTTTCCCTAGTGTAACAAACTAAAGGAGTTAGTGGAATCCAAAGTGCACAATGCATAATGGGAAAGTCAAAGGAAGGCAGTGGCCACTGTTAATCTATTATCATGATTTGAAACTCATATTGTCTTCATTGTTCTGATTAATCTCATTTTATTCTGATCTGCTTGATTTTATTATACTTGATGGCATGGACAGCTGTTTTAAATATAACAAAATATATAATCACAGCCATCGAGGATGTCCAATTATCTTGTTTAGAAACCCTGTATTGCTTTCATTGTTTTGTTTTGATTGATTTTACTCGATTCTGTATTGTTTGATTATAATATGTCTGAAGGTGTAGGCAACTATTCTGAAGATAACAAACATTATGGTAGCCACTGCTGTTTTACTAGTATCTTGAAGTTCTGTATTGCTTACATTGTTCTGCCTTTTTTGTTGTTGTTGTTGTTGTTTTGGTTTTTTTTTACTGGTTTTATTTTGTTGCATTTTGTTTCATTTTACTTATCCCTGATGGTATAGGCAGTTATATTGCAGATAACAAGAGGCACTATGGTATACATTATCGATTGCTTTTTACCCTGTTTAGAAGTCATGTACCATGTTCATTGTTTTGTTGTGACTGACTCTACTCTGTTTTATTTTGTTTGGTTGTATTCTTTTCAAAATAAATAAATAAATAAATTTAAAAATAAAAGTTTATTTTCTCAGAATTCTGGAAACTGTAAATTCATGACCAAGGTTCATTGTGATTTGGTCTCTAGCAAGGACTTGATTTTTGGTTTGTACTTGCTGCCTTTCCGTAATGAGTGAGGCCTGAGAGAGATCTTTGATCTCATTTCCTCTTCTGCATAAGCCACCACTTGCTGGAGTAAGATCCCACCTTTATGACTATATTAAGCTCTAATTTCTTCCTAAAAGCCCTATCTTCAAATATAGTTACATTGGAAGTTAGAGTTTCAGGATACAAATACAATTCAGTTCATAGCACCAATTTTATTTTTTCAGCCACACTGTAAGTTACTTATATTTTTGGATGGGAAAACAAGCCCAGAGAAGTTAAGTAACATGACCAAAATCATATGATTTAAATGACAAAAGCAGGTTTAGAATCTTCAACTGACTTTGATGCCCCATATATGTATTACTCTATCCAGAATCCTCACCTGTACTTATACAAAAACCAATTCCCTTTTTGTCAATATGAATTCTACCTGTTTTTCATTTAATTTGCTCATAAGTATTTTTAACCAATTAGCAAAAGATACAAACTGTTAATTCATTCTTTATATTCTGATAATTTTTATTCACCACATATAGATTGGATGTTCTGTTTCAAATTAGGCATCCCATATTATTAGATTCAACCCTGAGAATGCTCAGTACCTGGGAAGAGTGAGACTAGTCAGCAAAGAAAAATCATGTAGTGGGAAAACTTTCATGACAGTGGTCCAAGTCTTTCATGAGGTTCAAAGCAAGGCATCATTCTGGATGAAGATGGGGTAATGGAAGGTTAATGCTGTGGTGACCTCCACATCACATTTTAGAGGAAAAGAAGTAGCTGAAAAGTAGGAAGAAGGTGTTCCAGTTGGACTAAAGAACATGTAATGGGAAGCTGCCAGGTGTCAGACACAGCTATAGCCTAAGACACCTGCTGTCAAGTCACAGGTGGTGCTTTAGATATGCAAACGTATTTCCCTGAGATGTCTCACTGATGCTTGAAGTCCTGGGTGCCATTCAAGCACAGAGGCAGTAATAACAACAAAAACAATAAAAATAGATAATATTTATGAGTCCTTATCTATATGTCTAAATGTGTTTACATTTTCCTTTAATTCCTTTAGTGTTTTCTTAAGAAAATAATTTCTTATTTTTTGTAGAGTAGTTCTCTTATTCTCATTTTATAGCTGATTTAATAGAGGCAAGACAAATAGAATGCTTTCCAAGAAGACTTCCCAAATAGAAATGTGAAATTTATCACTCCTGGGATACCTATATAAAAAGTGAAATTATCCAAAACCCACATTTTAATGTTGTGAAATGATTGACATGTGTACCAAGCCATCTGCTTCATTCTCATGAAAGTCTGAGGGAGCGATTATTCTGCATCAGGTCAGACTCACCAGGTAGTCAATCCACACTATGAGTGCTGGGAGAAATAAAAGGCTTAAAAAAAAAAAAGACTAAAAACGATGGTACAGAATTTGGGCTTTTTAATGTAGCTGCTGCAATGTCTTCATTTTCTGCTTTGCAGCAAAACTTTTTGTAAAAAAGGCAAAGATGAAGATTCAAAGTTAAAAGTGGAAGAATCAACAGATGTCATGGATATTTTTAAACCAATTACTGAGGCATCCCTGCAGAAGCAGACACAGGAAATATAGATGTTCTTGCATCAAATTTGATTTATGTCTGAGATCATTTCTTCACCACAGCTCAAACTACATTCCAACGTATTTAGAGCAAATCAATGAGCAATCAAGGCATTCCTAGTGGTTAGCAACCCTGCAGATAATTCACAAGGCATATTATTGCTATTAGCTTTAGTGATAATCACCACATAGTGTTGATTTCCCATCTGGAGGTAGGAAGGACTTCTCAGACCCTGCTTACTCATTAACCAAATAAGTATCTTCAGTTGCTTGTCTCTTTTCCTAGTTTTCACCCAGGGCAGGTTTTCATGTGAACTGACATGCTGGAGCCATTGTGTGCTTTACCGTAACACCTCACTGGCTGTGGCATGGCCAAATAAGCTGTGTGATGCAAGTGTCCAATTGGTAAGGCAAGATGTTCTGTCTCATTCATTACTGCATAATCATTGAGCTCCTAATTTGTGCTAGACATGGGGGGGTCATAATTGTGAATAAGATAGATGATATCACTGCCCTTCCAGAATTTGGGGGAAAGATAACATTCAACTAAGAATTACAATTATACTGACTGTCATGAAAAGTGTTGCTTACACTTCTCTTTCTGTTTAGTCTAATGGTTCTCATAGTTTGGGCCCTTGATTATCAATAGCAGCAGAGCCTGTGAAACCTGGGAGCTTTTAAACCTGGGAACTTGTTAGGATGCACATTCTCAGAACCTGTCTGCAACCTGGTGGCTTAGAAATTCTGAGGGCAGGACCTGGGAAACAATGGTACTGATGCATACTCAAGTTTGACAACCATTATTTAAACCCAACCAAGTAGAAACCAGAAGTAGCTGAGTCAGGCTCCAAGGAAAACATTAGTACAGAGAAAACAAAATGCCCAATAAGACTCATAGTGCAAACTTGACAGTAAACTGTGTTGGAAATGTAGTCCCGAGGCCCAGGCTGGTATCTGCTTTTTCCCCACATCTGGACCGTGGAGCCTGCCTGTGAGAAGAAAGGGGTTTTTAAAATTACGTGATGCCTCACTAGCTGTAATCAGCATTGTTGTGTTAACTTATAATCTCAGTCATACAGGAGACTTAAGGTGTTCATCGTTGATCCAAAGAAACTTGTGAGCAGATTAGGTCAGCCTGGGAGAATGGAAGAAATTAATGCTCCTCTTACATTCATGATTCAGTCAGCGAAAGAGAGTGAGTGGAAGGCTATGTCATTTATTAAATGGGAACTTAAAATATTTTGGATTGCCTTGAAACAATTACACATATTTTTGGCTACAGTTTTATATTTGATATTTCAATGCATCCATCTCTGTCTATCTATCTATCTATCTATCTATCTATCTATCTATCTATCTATTTATCATCTATCTATCTATCCATCATCTATCTATCTATCTATCTATCTATCTAGTGCTGATCAAGTCAGGCTAATTAGCAATTTCATCTGCTTATTATTTCTTTATATTTGGAGATTTGAGATCCTTTTTTTCAGATCTTCATGCACTATGTGATAGGTCATTGTGAACTGAAGCCAACTCACTATCACAGAACACTAGAATTTATTTCTGCTGGGTGACTGTGCTATGGTTCCTGTTATCCAAATTCTCTCTATCTGAATTCTTAATAATCACTATTCTTAGTTTGGTGGTTTTATCTTCTGCATATGAGAAAGAACACATGACATTTGTCTTCTTGTCTGGCTTATTTCACTTAAATAGTGTCTTCCAGTTCTATCCTTTTTGCTGCTGACAGAATTTCATTTCTTTTTTGTAAGCTGAATAAGGTTCCATTGTGCATATGCGCTACCTTTTCTTTTTGCATTCACCTCCTGATGGTTATCGACCTAGACCCTTATTGACCTTGTCTTGGCTATTGTTATTATTGCTGCAATAAACATGGATGTGGAGGTATGCTGATTTCTTTTTCTTTGGAAATATCCCCAGAAGTAGGACAGTTCTTTCATGTGGTACCTCTGGTCTTAATTTTTTTTTTTTTAGGAATCTCTGTGTTGTTCTCTATAGGGCTGTCCTAATTTACATGCCCACCAACAGTGTATAAGAGTTTTTCCTCCATGTTCTTGCCATAATTTATTACAGTTTGGTCTTTTGATAATAACCATTCTAATCAGGGCAAGCAAGATAACATTTCATTGTGTTTTGATTTGCATTGCTCTGGTGGCTAATGATGCTGAGCTTTATTAAACATATTCCTGGCTGCTAAGTGGTTATTTCTAACATGTTAACTCCACTCTAAGTAAAATGGGTACGGGTTTGGAGTCTCATCAGTTAGCTAAGCTGCTCTTTTTTTTTTGGTCTGGAGAAAAGTTATCTCACTCTCACTCTTATGGAGATAAGAGATAGGGTGAAAATCAAGACTTCTCAAGGAAGAAAAAAACCTCAAGGTAATAGAGAACACCATAACATAACAGAGATGTGTTTCATGTGGAAGATGTGTCAGAAACACTCTGGATCTGCAAACAAGACATCATTTGATTAATTTGACTCCACTTGCAATTTTTTATTCTTCCTGGCTTTCTTCCATTTCTCTACTTTTGTTCTTTTTCTTCTTTCTTCCCTTATAATTTCTCAACTGTTATAGGGACGCAGGGCAGTGGACCTGACCTACCTGCTCTGGAGAAGAGTGGTGAGGGAAATGGCTGCTGCACAACTCAGCAGGAGCCTTGACAATTAATAAGCAACTTGCTGGGGAGGTTTACTGAGGCATCCAGAACATGGCCTGACTCTCATCAGGGGGCTGTCACTGGAAGGAGCACAGAGAAGGGCATTTATCTACCCAAGAGGACAAAAAAGCAGGCTCACTATCAACTGGATTCTGGGAGCTAGGTCAACATGCAAAAAAAGTCACAGAAAATCAGCAGCCATCCTAAGAAGCCACCAGGTTGAAACTGTGATGCTCTCAGAACTAGAGGGCAGGTCTTTTTCACCTTTATTGTGGGGAATGCTACTTCTTTTTCCTGGCTTCTGCTACTGCCCATGCCTCATTGTCTCCTGTATCCACAGGACAAACCTATCTCACAGAGCACATGGCTGCTCACATTGATATATCTTATCCAAACTGCACTCATCAACTTCATTTGTAACCACTGTTTCTCCTATGCTTGCCATCACAGATAGGTACAACACAATGACACACATGCTGCTCAGGTAAACCAAGCACAACTTCCTGGCTAGGTGATTCAGATATCATCAGGCCCCAATTTTTCCATGAAACTATTAGGGTTCCTTCAGGCGGCACAAAACCTAGCATTACTTTTCTCTTACTTTCCCGTTCCTCACTTCTTTACTAACTGATAAATGAGGTAAAGGAGAAGTAGACTGAGAAGAAAACATCCTTAATTAATGATCAAGATTAGTTTGGAGAATGTCCCTTAGTTTAAAAAGAAAAATGGTCATGCTTATTCTTCTAGCCTTGGTTTTGGAAGAGCCCATCTAAGGGAAAAACAGTGTTCAGAGAAAACACTGGCTGGGACCTCTGCTTCCCACTGGACCCAGTGGAGATGGAAGGAGAGACCAAATCAACAATGTTCAAGACTTTTGATAGCTGTCACCACACTTTTTAGACATACGGTCTAATGGAACTATCCACCAGCCATGTTGCTCAAATCAATCACTGTGAATAGGATTGAAGGTAAAAAAGCAGAAATATTTAATGGTAATTCTTCCATATGGGAGAATATTTGAAGAGATGAGCTTGTTTTCCACACAGCAACATTCACAACCCTATTATCTTTCATTAGCCCTTCCTCTTTCCAAACTCAACAGTATGGTATGAGGGTTCAAGTGCAAGAAAGAGAACAAATATCCCAGGTGAGAGGAGAATTAACCTAATCTGAGGATATGGAGTAAGGGTTGATAGAAGAGGGGATGGGTGGGGTAGATATTGAAAAACGACCTGGGAAGAAAAATAATTTCAAAGAAGGTTGGTAGAAGCAAAATGAGGTGGAGGAGCAGTTCATCTTGTGTGGGGAATAGTGAAATGTCCAGGTTTTCTTGAATGTGGGGTATGTTGCCAAGTCAGATAGAGGAAATTTTCTCACTCAGGCAAATATGAAGAGAGATATATGTTTGGCAGGAAGGGTATTGAAGGACTGAGGGGATGTCCCAGGCACTGTCTTGGTAGGAGCAAGAAGCTGAATTTTTGGAGAAAGTCCCCTTGCTAATGAAGGGACCACCTCTCCATAAATTCGTGGTTCTCAAGTTAGCTGCCGTATCTGGGGTTCTTGTTTCTGCTAGTCAGGACAGATGAGCCTTATATTTTTTTCAGAGCACCATGTCAATTCACAGGGTTGTGATGAGAGTTGTTAACTCAAAAGCCCTCACAGGTACTTATGTTTTCTAAAGAGATGGGAAAAATGCCAGAGCAGAAATAGCAATCTTTTGAACCTGTAAAACAGTTAAGTTTCATCTTTTACAGTCGAAGGAATGAGAGGCTCTACTTTTTTCCAGAAATACTTCACAAAAGCCACTTTGCAAGACATGGAGTGCTGGCTATATCACACCAAGGACACTTATATTTTTGCTTGGGAAGAGAAAGTGCCACTGTCAGCTCCTTCTCTTTATTTTGGGACATGAGTGCTCCTGGGATTGTGAGCGCAGTGTCTGCTCATTTTGGTATAGGGCCTACAATGACATAGGGGAAATAAATGTAACTCCCCACATGATAGATGTCTGATATGCTGCATTCATGTTCCAGGAAATGAATGAATGAATTCTAAGGAACAACAGAGGTTAAGAGTAGGAAATTTCATTGAGGAATAGACAGCTTTAGAGAGAGACAGAAAGGTGTCCAAGTGGTTTGACAATGAGCCCACTTCTCAAAGGAAATTTTTTAGAGCAAAATCATGAGGTGGGTATGAAATCATGAGATGGAACAAAGCATGGGACAAAACTATGATCAACCAATAATATTATAAATATTGCCACTTAGTTAATGTTGATCCAATGGGAGAAGCAAGTCACATAGCAAATGTACATGGAAAGAACAAAGACTTTCTTTTTGAAAGAGTTGAGTCAGGAGGTCCTGGTCAACCACTTGGGTGACTGAGGTCTATTAGGTTTTATTGGACCAGGTGATACCAATTATAATATACTGCTTATCCCTCAGGGAGGTATATAGGTCTAGTCATTGCATGTTTATCCTGAGGCCTGGCCTTCGATGGATGCATCTCTACCCACAGTTGTAATGTGTTCTCTTTTGCACTGACTCCATTGAGGCCCCAGCCCTGTCTGACTGCTTAGAATATTTCTACATAACTTAGCTGTCTATAATAATTTTATCACAGGAAAATAGAAATTTCTACATGAGAGTCAGGAAGATGTGAACAGTACAATGTTCATAGACTCATTCTTTATTGAAGAGCTGGCAACTCCAATGCAGAGGAAAATACCTGAGGAATATCCACAATGTGATAGATATGGTGCTAGATCAGTTAGCACTTTCTTTAATGACTAAGACATATGATATTGCTATTCCCATTGTACAGATGAGGACAGTGAGTACCAGGACTGCTTAGTTTATAATGCCAAGACTTGTGCTTTTCTCAAGGCACTACTATTATTCTCTAGAGTACTGAATCAGAAATGAGAGCTAATGCTAGTACTCATTTCCTTTTGTCCTGAACTAAATTGCCCCACCACTTCTCTCATCCTGAGCCAGTGGTTCACCATTTCCTGGTCCTTGGTTATTCTGAGGAAGCATATACAAGGCATGCTTTAAAGAAGCTGGCTACTGTCTGTCCAACATCCTGAGAATTGGGGTCTCATACTCACACCATTGATGATGCAATTACCACAGTTCCAGAAATTTTCATATAAATTGATGTGTAATCTGTGAGCTCTGTTAGAAGTAGCACCACAGTACAGGTATAATTTCTCATTCATGTTTATATTTAAAAGTTTAAGGTAATATATATTTCTTTTTTTGTTGTTTTTTAGGTTTCTTCTTTTATTAATTGTTTATTGGTACATTTTAGGTATCACATTCATTATAGGGAATTTATACCTGTACATGACATAACTTGCTTTATTTTTCCCATTCCCCCACCCTCCCTTTAATCTATGTTCCCTTCCTTATTTACAAAACTTCATTTCCATTTTTTCCTTCTTTCCTCATCATTTTTTTCTTTTCTCTTCTTTCTTTCCCCCTTCCCCCACCCCTCCCTAGTTTCCCTTCCCATTGTTTTACTGGTGTGAGAAACCAAAAGTGTAAATAAGGACCAAAATGTATAATAGATACTGTGAAATGGGAAGAAAATGTTCAAATGGTAACATATATTTCTTAAGGTTATTTTTTTCAAAAAGAGAAAGTTGAAAGATGAAACTTTTCCAAATTCTTTTTAGTCACTTATAAATAAGCCCTTATGAATCAAGACATTCAAATTCAGGCTTTTTAACCTATACGTGGTATCCACAGAAAACATATGTAACTCACCTGAGTCTCAGTCTGCTTCTCCAAGGATTAGCATAAAAAGGAAGTACTGCAGGACAGTGTCCAGCATATGCCTTGCATGAGTTGCTCTGTCATAAATAGACACCATCACCATTGCCATTCAAGTTTAAAACTCTGCATGTCGTTGATGGCAAACTTTATTAGTTGAGTAGAGTTGAGTGAGTAGGTTGAGGTTGAAAAAGACATGCTACAGGCTATGAAATTAGGTTAGATTTAAGAAGGTTGAGAAGAAGAATCATTGTATTTGCTGGAATCACAATCCTTTTTTTTTTTTTTTTTTTTTTTTGTACTGAGCAGACGCTTATGCCATTGAGCTATATTCTTGGCCCTGGAATCACAATCTGTAAGCATGTGATATACTTGAACCTTGAAGAGATTTATTGATTTTCCATTTGAGCTTTCAAAAAAAATAGTTCACCAGAAGTTAAGTCCTATGAGTCTGGAGTCTGTGTCTTTTGTTCATTGATTATACCTCTACTATCCAGAGCAGTTGCTGGTTCATGCATAGTGCTCAGCCTTTACTTGTTGAGTTAGTGAATGTGTGACCTGCCACTCCACCATTTCCCAAAGGGGCACATACTGTGCCCACAGGTACTTTTCACTTATCCATTTACTTCTAAGCATTTACTAAATGTTCACCATGTTCCTAGCAATGTGCCACATCACTAAGGGAGACAAAGCATGCTCTCCATGGCTCCATTCCAAGGAAGACATGATAACAGAAAAGAAAGTTAGCTTGACAATGTTCTTGGAGTTTTCAGGAAGTAGACAGGCATCACACTTAGCTGGTGGAATTAAAAATTCTTTTACCTAGATTTCTATGCATTTGCTTAGTCAGGCAATTGAGAAAAATAACTAGCCACTGAGTAGATTAGTGAGTAGATTCACACACACACACACAGCACACTAAACAACTATTAACTGAATTGATCTATTTGATTTTATCAAAATTGTCGATCTTCTTTGGGTGCCAATACTCCATCATATGTTTCAGAGGCAAATGAGAAATTAGCCTGGCTCAGTGTCTTGTCCTAACTCTCCACACTGAGAGTTCTTACTTCAACAACTCATTAAAATCCAGCATCTGTGCCAACATTTCCCTTGCTTCCTTTCCCTTTTCTCTTTCATTAAAACACATAGCTATTATTCAGTCGTATTCCTCTGCCCAGAGCTCATTCTAAAAATGTCCTGTAAATGCTGCTGCAGCTGCTGATTTGCACCAGAAGACAGCAGAAGCCAGCAACAGTCAGCAGGAGCTCCCCTCCTGAGTCCTGTTAAGCAAAGTGCTTTGTCTGGGTTGGGCTATGTGTCACCCCCCAGCCTCTACCACCAGGTAGAGCAAGGGTCAAACTGGAAAAGAAAGGAATACAGGGAAAGAAGGTAAAGTGTCAGTAAGTCAAGGACTGTTGGAGCTACAGAGAAGATTTACTCTGCTGTAGTCCAATATGCTCTTGGCACAGGTCAAAATCTTAAGGTCATAGCCCATTGGTTTGACTTGTTGAAGACTGTGCAGTCAGTGGTGACAGTGCCAGTCATCCAGGCTTCCTTTTCTCTCTGCCCCTGTGTTCTGTCACCTCAGTGGAGCAGCAAAGCGCACAGAGGGAGGCCCCAAAGCAGTCTGCTCACAAGCAAGATCCATCTCTGCTTGATCAGGAGTTTGGAAGCAAATACTGTGCAAGTAGGGGAAGAGTGGAGATTCTTGCCTTTGAGAAACTGTTCCTGAAGAAGAATGTGTGTGTGAGAGTGACAGAGTGGTTCAGTGGTGCAAAGGAAATGTAGAGGAGCACACTCCCACCAGCAGGAGGGGTTGCTATCTTGAACTCTATCAGACTTAAACTCAATGTTTTTTCAAATTAAGCATTAAAATACATCAAACTAAACCAAACAGAACAGCCTCTTAAACTCCAATGTCCTCCCAAAACTGTCGTTCCCAAACACTCCAAACCTCCCAATTCTTGCAATGCCCTAAACCCCATTCAGACTTACAACCTCCCAGAAACCCCCAGCTTGCACACAAAACAACTCTGAGGAGTTGCCATCAGTGTGGTTATGGCCAGATCTCTTTTGTTTGCCTCTAGAGTGAGGTTTGTTAAAGTCAAAGACTTTCATCTCTCCCCCACTATGCCCTCTGTGGGCCTCTGGGCAGGACTGGGACTGGAGGCTCCCTTCTTTCAGGGGCTGCTCTCTCAGGTCCTGTCCCAGTTGAGTCCTGTCCTATTCTGGCTCTGTAAAAAGGTCAACTCTGGGGATACACTTACTCTTTTGGGTTCCACTTTGGGGATGAGCACAGTACTCAGGAGAGAACACAGGCAGCTCTGAAATGGTTTCACATTTTTCTTTCCGCCTATTATTGTAGACATCCTTGTTGATTTTTAGTGCTCTGTCCAGATGTGGGAGGGAGATAGGGTGAGAGAAAAGTTTTCGGCGACTCTACCAACATTGAAATTTGTTATAGCCTTTTTACTACTTTTCTTCTTTTCTCATGGGGTTATTATTTTTTGAATCTAGTCATGGGAGGCAAGAAAAACTTCTTTTACCTAGATTTCTTCCCCAGTATAACACAGCTGACACATTTGAGATGCTTACTGTGTTCTAGGCACTACTCCAATTGTTTTACATATTTCATATGATCATCAGGGTCTTCTAAAGGTGAAGTTCTTGTTCCTACATGCTTGAGATGTAAGAAAATTGACGAATACAGTGTTTCGATCATTTGCCCATGCTCCAGACAAGGGACAAAGCCAGTATTTGAAGTTAGGTAGTCTAACTCTGAAAGGAGTGCTCATAGTGGACTTTTATTTTAATCATACACTGTTGCTCTTTAAATCTGGGAAGCCAAGATTTTGATAACTTGAGTTCTTAGCTGGAGAACTCCCCATGTATTTTGTTCTGAATGATAGTTTGTAGAATTGAAGTTACATATGGAGGCCAGGGTGAGAAAGAGATAACAATTAATCCTCACATATACTATGACTTTATTCATCATAAATATTTTGAGAAAGTTGGTTTGAAATATATGATAAGATGAGACTATTATTTCATGGAGAAATGGGTTCCAATCATGTTAGGATGGGTCATGTGCAATTTTTATATCTGTCTACTTCTGGGCTCCTGATGATGCAGCTCAATCAAGGCAGGGACATTTAAACAAGATTGGACAGAAAAATGAAGTACAAGGCCCATGGGCCCATGTAGCTCCACTCTCTAATCTTTTATACATGGCAGACTGTGCTAATCAATCATAGTCACATTTTCTGGTAATGCAGCCTCAGACTTTTGCTCAAGCCTCTGCTAATAAAACAACTTCTTCCTAGAGAGTGGAGTGGACACATAAAACAAAATGAATTTACCATAGCTAATGAAAAATAGCAAGGGAAATATAAATGTGGAATGGTATCAGGCTCAGTAACCTGAATTGTAAAATATGTCGTGCTAGTTAAGACTGGATCCCAACCCATGCTCACCCTACACCTGTTCTTTGTGGTGGGTACTATCTAAACATGCAATACAGGTGCACAATTCATACTTTTAGACTGTGAAACCTAATTTCAAGAAAGCCCAAGGTCAATGCAGAAAAGGACATCCATCTCCTATTCATTTGAGAGCTGAGAAATTCATCCCCACCCCAAACCCTAGGGGAGATCTTAGTTATTGCAAGTTTATGCTGACGTTCCAGGTTACTGGTGGCAAACCAGTGGCATGTGTGCTGCAGCTGGATGTTCATGTCATTGAAAACTCTAAAATGGTCACCACTACTGTACCCAAGCTATGCAAAGATAGTTGTCATCTTAGTAAAAGACAGAAAATAAGATCAAGGGAAGACATTTCAATGCAGAAGACTTTATGTAACAAAGATGTTACATATCATAATGGTCTCCTGTACAGGAAGAAAGTACAAAGCCCATGTACTTGAGCTCCCTATATCCTTAGTACTGTTGTACTATCTTTTTATATAACTCATTTGTAGCCTCACAACAATCCTACGTGGATAATTAAGATAAGGCAATTGAGGAACAGAGATATGTAACTTGTTACAGTTTAGATAGCAACTAAGGGCCAAAGCAGGCTTGAGGTCCAAGTGATCGGGCTCCTGAGCTGAACTGTCCAATGTTACTGTTGATTAGCTTAGGTTAGTAATGACAGAGAGTGCCAACCACAACAAAAGCTTATCCAGTAGTAAAGCTGTTTCAGGAATGGAAGAGCTGGTTATGGTATGCCTGACTACAAGGTTGGGCTTATGCTTGGGTTTTGAAAGGAAGACTTGTGAAAGGAGGCTGTGTGAAGATATAGGTATGAATAAAGTAGCTGCTATATGCCAGGAAACACGGGAAATATTTAAGTCTTTTGCGTATAGTTTCTCTTATTTCTTTCTCCTAATACCATTATTATTACTCTCTTACACATTATCTCTGAGAGAAAAATGAACTTTTTTAAGCCCCCAAAGTGAGGCAATTGTAGAATTATAATGCAGAACCTACTCAGTGTTCCTTAGAACTCTGGATTTTTTCATTCCACTTTAGGAAATTAAAGAAAACCCATCTCCAAAGGAGAAAACTTGGTAATTAAGAAGTTAATTTGACAATTTATAACCTTGGGGCTTTGCTATTGAGAGAATCCCTCTAATTTCTAATCTAGAAGATCTAATTCCATCTGTTACATTCACTAGGATTTGGGGAGAGATGGTGGGAAGTAAGTAGGGGGCTTGTGAAATATTACCTAGTTCTCTCAGAAGTCATTAATTACGATCCTGAACTACTTGCTATGGCCTATTTACCTAGGCTTTTGCAAGAGGGCTGTTATATGTTTCAGCTTGATATATCACACATAAGAGAAAAAAATAACAAAGTATATGAGCCCAAACTCAAGGTGATCCTTTATTTTGAGCTGTTTCCTACAGCTGCGAATGAGAGTTCTGTTTCCACCTGTTTTGCTGGGAGGTGATCAATGGCTTCTTAGGACTTCACAGTTCTATCATTGCTAAGACTATGATCTAACAGTTTATTAAAAGGGAAAAGAGATGCTATTTCAGGAGAGAATCCATGTGCTTCAGTCCATCTCAACTTACCTTGGCTTTTACGATCTCTTTCCTTCAGGAAAGTCTCTGAATTTTGTTTGGGTAGAATGTTTTCTACTCAACTTTCAGGTTAATCTAGGAGCTTCCTGACATTTGAACTTTCATTCTCTATCTTATTGAAAACTGGATTCCCCAGTCCTCAGACTTCCCTTGATTTTATTGATCCAAGTTTCTTAGCGCTTTCAGTCCAGAAATTGTAAAACGTATGAGGTGAAACCCATAAAGGTTAGAAAAATCACTTTTTTTTGTTTTTTTAAAAACAACATTTAAAATAGGATTTATTATTAGGTAATAATGCATTTAAAAATATGAACAGTATAAAAATGATTACAAAGGAAAAATG
Organism: Cuniculus paca; assembly: GCA_004365215.1. Classification (NCBI taxonomy): domain Eukaryota; kingdom Metazoa; phylum Chordata; class Mammalia; order Rodentia; family Cuniculidae; genus Cuniculus; species Cuniculus paca. Next base: position 14,387 of record RJWT010011272.1, read on the forward strand.
AGTTTGTTTTCCTATTTCTAAATGTTCTGAGTTTTTAAAAATTTCAATTTATTAGTACTTGCTTGCAGTACATGCATTCTATAGTCACCTTGGAGAGTTAGTACACATACATAATACAGTTTGTTTCTTTTAAAATCTTGCTTCTCTCTTCCTCCTCTAGTTCTCCTTTACCCTTTTCATTTTTGTTGATGTTGTTTGTTACGGTTTGTGTATAGATGGCCCCCCTCAAGCCTCATGTAGTCACGGAAATGGCAGAGTCTAGCATTGGTGATTGACTCGTTGTCTAGTGCTGGGATTGGTGGTGTGAGTTCTGCACCCGCCCAGGGGTGGAGCCAACATACAATGTAAGGTCGAATGGGGGCGTGTTTTCCTCTCTGGCGTTTGCTCTTGCCACTTGCAGCCGCCATGAATGGCTGCCCCCTTTTGCTCTGGCTGCTGCCTTGAAGTGTTGCCCCAGTGCCATGCCTTGGAGCCAGCTGATTATGGACTGAAACCACCAAAAACTGTAAGCTAAATAAGCCTTTCCTTGCTTCACTTTGGGTGTCAGGTGTTTTGTCCCAGCAACAAGAAATGTAACCAAGACATTGTTAATCTTAGTTTACGTTTATGAGCTAAGATGTTCATTGTGGCTATTGGGACCCTGTACTTGGTGTATCTTCGCTCTACTTATTTTCCCATCACCTCCATACCACCCCTCAACCTTGGTTCCCTAGACTCCTTCCAGTCTGCAAGAGATCCATCTCATTCTGTCCTTCCTTTAGTTTTCACATAGTTTTTACTTTGTCATACTTAAATGAGAGATACCTCGACATTATAATATCTAAGTATGTTGGTTACTTTTCTCTTGTTGGTGGGACAAAATACCCAACACCAAAATTAGGGAAGAAAAGGTTTATTTAGCTCACAGTTTGTGGAGGTTTCAGTTCATACTTGGATGGCTCCAAGGACCAGAAGTGCAACCATGGTATCCAGGCTGAACTTTGGAGCAGACTTGCTGAGTGAGCACAGGCAGAGGCAGTGATGCTGTCTGAGTCTTGGCTACAGGTCTGGAAACATATCTCATATTACGTCTTTTGCCTCCTGAAGGGCACACTGGGATTAATTAAGGGATGTCCAGAAGCATCTGAAATGCTTTGCAAATATCTGGGTTAAAAAGACCATCACTATTTTAATCACTTCTATTAATTCAGTGTTATTAGGGTTCATTGCATGTTTTCACATCCATCTTATCACTTGCTTCTCACTGTAACTCAGAAGCAGGTTTGGCTGTCCCTATTTTATATATGGAGAAATGTTTGATAAAATTCAGTCACTTTCTTAAGAGTAGCCAGAATACTTATGAAAAAGTAGAAAAATAAGCAATGAAACTAGTCATAAGAGTTGATTTTTCTTGTTTTATTTCTTTGACATATTGAATATAAGTAGTGAAGGAAGAGCTAATTCTTGCTTTCAAAGTTTTTGGAGGAAAAATACTGAATTCATTTGAGGCTGAGGGGAAGAGAAAAAAGATGTGGTTTATCACAATAAGCTTGAAAGACAGTTCATGTTCCATACCCTTGTGTGTTTGACCCTTCCATCTCTCTAGACTTCACCTCTGTCCAGTTTGATAATAGCTATGAGGTATGCAAGAGAACTCACACCTCATAGGTGAGGTGAATTTTAAAACTTTATTACAGTAAAAGACATGTTGCCAATAATCTCCGTCAAAATACTTCTTGCTTCAGACACACTTATCTCATCATTCTTGCCACTTTCTGAAGCAGTTCTAGAAGTCTTCTTTCAAGTCTTTAGTTGTTGCTCTCATGGATGGCTTGACAATATCCTGAATTGGTTAAAACTTTTACCTTTCTTGTTCGTTTTGACTTTGGGGAAGAGTCAGAAGTCACATGGTGACAGATCTGTTGAATAAGGTAGATGAGGATGCATCATAATATTTCTTTGATCCTTCCTTTCTGTTGGATGGCACTTGGAAGGACCATTCATTGCCTTTTTTAAAAAAATCATATATCATGAAGATATTCACAAGTGTGAACTTCCAGAACTGCTTCAGAAAAGTGGCAAAAGTAATAGCATAAGTGTGTCTGAAGAAGTGACCTTTCCCACAATGACTTCTTATTCTACAGAGATGAGGCAGGGAAACACTGCATTGTCAGATTCCTGAGCACAGGTTCTGCATGTGATCTATATTCTACCAAGTAGATAACACATTCTAAATTCTCCTGCAAGGAGAAGTAAGCCATGTGAAATGTCAACCAAATTGAGGAGATTGTATCCTTTGGTACACAAGGCAATTGAGAGGTTTGGTTGTACTGGATTAAAAAAAAAAACCAACTTACTTTATTTTCTGTAGCACTATTTATATTAAGTGGTGGCCAGTGAAAATATTGGGGGCAAGAACTCCAAAAAGTCTATCAGTTCTTGTGGCTTAGTTGGTTTAGTGATTCCAGTTAAGATAGTGCCTGTGCTTGGATTCTAGGATTTCTACAAGCTATTTCATACATTACCATAAAGTTCTTTCTGGTTTAAGTAGATAAAGTTAATTCTGTATCTTCCATTGCATGAATTAGTATTAGGATTGATTCAAGCAATAAACCTCTGAAAAGGAAGTCTGGAGTCGTTGGGTTTGGGCTAGACTTAAAGGCAGTGAAGAAATGGTTAGCACTGGATAATGCAACAGTGGGAGTTCACTATGCCTGTTGGCAGAACAGCCGTTAAATTACCTCATGTGGTTACCTTTGCTAGACTAATGGCTGATGCTGTGAGCCCTTGTTAGAAAGTGTGGTCTGTGAGATTACAGCACCAGTATTGCCTGCAAGCTTGGTAGAAATAACATCTCAGGCCCCTCATCACCCACCGAGGAGTCAGAGACTGCATTTTAACCAAGCCACAGGTGATTTCTATGAAATAACTGGGGACTAGCTACTTTAGAGTTTAGAGAAAAAAACCGACAAGCTCAAGCAGAGATGGTGTATGATATTTGTTCAATTTAGGCTGTTCTTTTTAAGAAAAGCAAATAAAGCTCTGAATACAAAATTAGGTATGCAAATATATGTATATTTAGAAAAAGCACATGCATGGTGAGGAACCATGAAGCTTAAGTTTCATTAGCATCACAAAAAACTGCCTCTGGCTTAAAGTTTTAAATTTTCAGTTGAGGGACTTTTATGACTACACTAAAATAATCTTTTACTGCTTTTAGGAACAGGACTGGTATAAGCAAAATCAAATGCACAGTCTGATCTTGTGGGTTGTTCTTGTACCACTCAGGTTGAATCATAGAACTGACTCCAAAAGACCAAGATTTTGTTAATAGGATAATGAAATCAGCCAGTGTAGTTGTATTTGCACTACAGAAATTTGCAAATGCTAGAGAACAGGACTTTCTTTCACCCTCCCTATCCAATTCCTAGCCAGTTGATAACCATTTATCAGCAAACCATCCATCTTTCCATTAGGCTGTAGATTTGGCAGTGCAGACTTCCGAATTTCATTAATCTTTGTGTCCTGGTACTTAAAAAAGATTCAGTGGGCATGATATTGCCATGACAGAAACAATATATGGTTATCCCATTCCTTCTTCCATTCTTTGCTATACCACTGAAAGTAGTTTCATCATTGTCCCAAATGCAAGGCATTGCCTATAAACGATGATTTACTGAGACTTTGGAACAACCAAGAAATAACAGGCCTTTCTTAATGGGCAGTCATAAGTTGTTCATATATTTTTCTGTACAGGTGAACCCTTCCCTTCATTTATAGTACACCTGAGCAGAGAAAAGTACAATGAGGGGTGAGCTGAGGTCAGGTTTGACCTTTTTGCTGTATGTTTCCCCAAGAAATGGAGCAGAAAATGAAATAGAAAAAAAGGACAAGGACTAGTATGCTGACCAGTGCTGTCCACTGGTCTTTCTGCACAGCAGCTCTTTCAGTATATACTACTAAGCCAGAAAACAGCCTAAGCATTGCTACAATTTATTAAAACTTTAAACTGTCTCTACTTCCACTGAGATCAACAAATGAGTAAATGCTATGGTATTAATTTGACTGGTTGTTCGGTGAGCTCCCAGTTAGATAAATGACAGCACGGTTTGTGATCACAGCAGCTACTGAGGACCAAGGACAGTAGGCAGAGGAATCAAGTGAACAGCTTGTAAGTTTAGGCCAGGGGAGACTTTATGAAAATGATGCTGCTTGCGGTGAACCTTGAAGGCTAATTGGAGCGAGTGCTGCAGACAACTGATCATTGTAGGCAGGGGTCAATACATGCAAGGGTGTGCAAAAGTGTGGACCTGAGCCCTTAGGGAGTCTGAGAGTAGCTCAGAATTTCTAGAGCACATGTCAAGCAGTGGAAACTGAGCTCCCGCAGTGCTGGCTCAAACACTATTCCATAAATTCTCATTTCTGTCTTCTAGTTGAGGAAGCTGAGGCCCAGATGATTTGAAAAAGTTGCTTGACATCACATAACTAGTAAGTATAGGGCAGGGTCAGTTGTTAGAGTGTAGAGAAGTTCAAACACCCTCTGAAGGTTCAATTCTTGAGTATGCTGAAATAAACTGACAGTAGATAGATTCATGGGAGAAAAACATAATGGATTTATTTGTTCATAATTTAAAAAAATATAGGAGTCTTCAAACTGAAAACCCAAAGACTACTTTTAGGTCAGGTAAAGCCAGGACAGCCATATAAGAATATGATTGGATGCAATGGAATGGAAAGAGACTGAGGGGACATCAGCAAGATGCCCAAACACGGTCATGGCCTTTTTTCCTCTTAGATGTGAGGCAAGGTTTTTCTAGGATGAGGGTATTGATTTCTTGGTAGCTGATTCCTAAACAGGGAATGGCTGGAGTGAAGTGTCCAGGTTGTTTTTTTTTTCTTTTCTTCTTTTCTCTCTTTGGGGAAAAGAACTCTAGTTTCTATGATTTTTTTTCTTTTTTCTTTCTTTATATTTTCTTGGTACCAGGAATCAAACTCATGACCTCATGCTTGCTAGGCAGGAGCTGTGCCACTGAGCTATGACTCTGACTTTTGTTTTTCTATGACTTTCTTTGAGGAAGAGTAGTTGTGGTTTCTATGACTTGCTTAGGACGTCAGAAATATGTCAGAGATATTTTGCTTCTGAGAAATAGGCCATAGAAAAATCCAGAAACTCCCGAGAGTCAGCCATGCTGGGACCGGGAGGAGCCGATCAAGGATCCACCTAGCCAGCCTTTCTGGTAAACCATGCAGATTGTGCAGAACCCAGGAAGACAAGGAAAAGCCAGAAACTCCCAAGAATCAGCCATGCTGGTACTGAGAAGAGCTGATCAAGGATCCAACTAGCCAGCCTTTCTGATAAGCTGCATAGACTGTGTGGGACCCAGGAAGAGAAAAAAGTCAGTGTCTCCTGTAAGTCTACCAGCATGCAGACTGAAAATCATCAAACCCTCTCACCCCATAAGCCACCAGCTGGTTTGGAGGTCATCCTGAGCTAATAGCAATTGAAGTACAAAAAGCACCTGAAGGATTGTATTGTTAGGTTGAATTTACAGGCATGGGGTTGACAGTCTGAGCATGTATAGGAAGGATAACGGTATGCAGTATGGTAAATATGGAGTTTTTTTTTCTGTCTTGTTTTTAAAGTCTGATAATGTTCTCACTGTTTTGTTTTATTCTTATTAATTTTTTTCTTTACTCAATATTCTATTTTGATTGGTTTTATTCTGTTTTGTTTTGGTCTGATTTTGCTATAACTGATGGAATGGAAAACTACTGTGAAGATAACAAGATACACTATAGTAGCCATTGTTGTTTTCCCATTACCCTGTTTTGATATTCTGTACCAATTTCATTGCTGTGTTTTGACTGGATTTATTCTGTTTTTGTTTGTTGGGTTTTACTATTTTTAAAATAAAAAAAAATGTAACAACCATTGTTAATTTCCTATCATCTTGTTTCAAAAGCCTATATTGTTATTGTTTTGGGTTTGTTGTTGTGTTGTCTCTTTTGCTTTTTGTTTTTATTTTCTGTGTTTTTTTCTCTTTTAACTAAAATTAAAAAATTTAAAAAATGAGAAATAGGCCATAGCTTTATCTTCAATTTCCCAGTCTCTAGAACTGTAATAAATAAATTTTTATTGTTTATACCATTCAGTCTATGATGTTTTGTTATAGCACATGTCCTAAGACCAGATAGATATGTAATGTGTACATGCACATGTGTACATACATTCTTACATAACAGCATAACAGAATACATTTTTTGTATATCTAACAAAAATTTGGAAGTAATCAATATCTACGATCAGCAATGGTAAATTAAAGTATACTTGATGTTTATGAAAAGTATAAAAACTTGGGAGACTGATTAGGTTATAACATTAAATGAGAAAAATAAGTTCTAGGAATGTAGCTTTATTGTTTTCTTAATGATGTAAAAGAATTTACAAACACATCACCTGAAATAAATGCATCAATAAATGATTGCTCCAGGCTACAGTGAGAATGAAATTGGAGGGGTAAGAAAAGGGTTGTTTGCTATTTTCTTTTCTTCTTTTGATTATATATGATTTTTGTTGACTGAATAAGTTTTAATTTTATAGTGAAAAATGAACATTGATAAACTTGGCACAGAGTAAAATCCTTTGCTCTGACTATGCCTTTTGTTTTTATTTGTAAGGGACACATGCAATGACACTGAAGAATTTTTTTTTTTCACTGTGAAGTGCCATGAAAGGTATGACAGGTTCATTTTTACGGATTTGTTCAGTTTCCCTATAGTTAAGGTAGGAATATCGAAAAACATGTACTATCATGACTGCAGTCATATTTTTGCTGGTTTCCTTGTTTGCCTTCCCTTGTTATGGCTTCTTTTATGCTTGTGTGATACTTGTTTTTGTTGTGAGGAGCAGAAGTAGAAATAGTCACTTGTTTTCCTAGTCTGCTCAAACCAGGTGATGAACAAAGCATCAAAATACTGGCTTTCAAAAAAATACCTCCTTTTCACTCCTGGTCTTCATTTTCTCTTTGTTTTAATTCTATGCTTGCCTATTCCAGTATTCAACATTAACCTCTCAAAAATTGTTTGGTACTTACTATGCATGGAAAATGTGAATGGAGAGCACCTAAGAATTAGTCTGTGTCTTTTGGAACATTCAATCAAGCAGGAAGGTGTGACACAGGAAGAAGGGAACCAACGTGTCTTGCTTGCAAGGTCTGTGCTGGACCCTTGGTGATGTACTATGTTCGATCTTCAGAAGGGCTCTGTCAATGCTGTCACTACACTAATAAAGACAATTAGAGGGGAAAAAAGGACAATTATGCAAATTTGTTTAAGTTCATGAACCCTAAAAAATAGAAATGGTGGAATACAAGACGTGACTGTTACATGAGATAGGACCTCAACTGAAACTAGCTTGAATAGCTGAAATGCTTTGTCTCACTTGGCTGAGATTCTTGATAATACATTCAAGTTACACAGTGTGATACTATACACACTTGAATCATTAGCATCAAATCAAGCTGTACCAGAAGGCTATTTTCCCAGTCACCCCACAGGTGATCTGCCCTTCTTCCCTGGTAACAAACAGAGGTCAGTGGATCTGAAATTATCCTTTCATACCTCTATGTGAAGTGTTTCCTTCTCTGTTGTGCCCATGACCTGTGTTTTCAATGAGTAGAACCTGAGGCTCAGAATTCAGCAAATAAAGAGAAAGGATTCATTCTCTCCTTCCCTTCTCTACTTCCTTCCTGACCCCTTTCTTCTTGTTGCCATGACCATCAAGTCTTTCTTACAGGCTTATGTCATTGTACCATTTCGTGATAATTAGAAGCATTATCCAAAAGCTTTTTCTTGCTTGAGAAAGGATATTCAGACTGTATGATCACCTTTCCAAGTTTGGAATCTGTTTTCTACATGGGCTTTATAACTAACCAATAACCTTGATGATTGTAGCCCTTACTCTTGGCTCAGCATCTACTTTCCTAGAGCTATCTGGCCAACCCACAATTTTTTCTTTTTTTTTTTCACTTGCATGTAAAGAAGTGAATGCATATCTATTATAAATATCATAGAAATATATGAAGTAGAATATCCATATACATGTAAAAAGGAAGTTCTTTTATAGAAAAATACAGAGTTAATAAAGAAAAGCTGATTCCTGTAAATAGCTAGGAGTGAATCTGGTTTTGGTACATGATTTAAGGACTTTGATAAGATGATTTGCAGATCCTCTTTCCCAGTGTCACTTTTCTCTATCTCTTTTACAATCACCAACTAGAGAAAAGATGGTTGCCAGAATACCTAACTTTGTATGCTTGTAGCTATGTGACTTGAAAAATGAGGCCCTTTTTCTTCCAACTCCAAGACATATAATTTCTAGGAATTATTCTGATTAGCTTTGCTCAGGATAAATTTTAACCACTGGGTCAAAATGCGTGGTCCAGTAAACTGGGCCCTGTACTTTTCTGGACCAAAGTCCTATGTCCTTCCTCCCACTTTCCCAGTCACTAGGGGGTCAGAGAATGCAAAGGGAATCATAAGGCTAGAAGGGTTGGAGAGTAAAATGCCAAAGGAAGCAGGGCTGCAAAATCAACTGATGTCCAAAGCAACAAAATTGGATGTCTCTGATTGAAGAACATAAACATGATATACTTTATTTTGTATGCCCACTTCCCCAAAAGGAGGGACATTGCAATAGCAGTGCTCAAAGGAGAGTTACTAATGAAAAATGAGTCAAAATTTCTTTGCTTCTTAGATGATTTGAGGTCTAGTTTTTCACTAACTCATCTTTTAATTACAAACAAAACAAAGCAAAGCAAAACAAAACAATCATTCAGTGTAAAATGAAGAGTTATCCTAATTAATGTATCTAATGATGTCTTTAGATTTGTTGAATCCAGCATTATCTAGATGGGGGGAGCTATAAAGTGTTCTGGATTTCCTAAGGTGGAATTCCATCTACTTTCCTAGAGACTATTCCATTGGCACTCTTAACTGGCCACATGCTCAAAGTTTTAATGAGAGACATTTGGTGGCAAGGTGTGCAGCTTGATTACCCTGCAAATCATTTGTCTACA
>RJWT010011273.1:0-23309 GCA_004365215.1 Cuniculus paca
AAGTAACAGGGCAACATGATAAGGACTAAGGGTGGCTCGCCACAGATGCTCCTGGAAAGTCACTCTCAAGCTGAAACCGATAGGACCAGAGGAGTACAGCTGTTTGGAGAGCTGTGGAGGAACATTCCAGGCAGAAGAGAGAGCAAGAGCAAAGGCCCAGACGCAGGAATGAGCCTGAGGTACTGGGAGAGTGGAGGAGTCCCAGGTGTGGTGTGCTGTGAGATGACGCTGAGAAACAGCCAGCGTCATGCTACCTGTGGCCAGGGCTGGTAGGAGTCTGAGTGTTATTTTAGTCAAGGGGAAGCCACTGGAAGGACTGAAGCAAGGAGGGGACATGGCATCCTTTATACCGTTAAAATACTACGTGGAGACCAATGCATTGCAGCAGGTCAAGCGTGGAAGTAAAGTAGTAGCCCCAGAGGTGTGGCTCCTTGTTTCTCAATAAACCATTACAGAAAATGTAAGACATGCATAGAAGGACGGTGCCTCCCCACCCCCCATCCACTCGAATGTGACGGTCAAATGTAACCATTGCGGCTTAGTCACGGGCAGACTGACAAGGGTGGTGCAGACAGAGGAGGAGACTCACAAAAGCGGGAAGCCTAAGGCTAGGTTTTGGAGATTCAGAGTCGACAGGATGCACTGGATACAGAAGGTCCAAAGAGGAACCACAGATGACTTCAGATGGGCTGCAGTGGTGCCACTGACAAGACGAAGAAAACGAGGCAGGGACATGTTCCACTTGAGATACTCATTGGGCATTGAGTGCAGACAATATCCGGTTAGGTATGTAGGGAGCTCAAAGAGAAGATCTGGGCCAGCGAGAAGAACTGGGTACTCATCATAGAGATGGTATTTACAATCATGGACAGGATGAGACCACTAGGCAACAGTCCTGTTAAGATTTATTAATTTTGTTGTTGTGGTCGTGCTGGGATTGAACCCAGGGTCCTGGTGTACGCTAGGTAAATGCCATATTATTAAGCTACATCATGGCCCTTTTCTGAATTTTTATTTTGAGACAGGATCTGTTTAAGTTGCCCACACTATCCTTGAACTTGCAATCCTCCTGCCTGAGTAGCTGGATGAAAGGCATGGTCCACTGTGACTAGTGTCTTTCAGCATTTAGATGGAAATCTGGCCACGACTTCTACAAGATGTTGAGTGAACCACCTGGAAAGTTTTAACAGCCCAACTTGGATTTTAATCTAAGACTGATGAAAAGATAGCAGATTTTTTTCAAGAATTCCACTGATTCCTGTGTTGTATGAACCAGCTCTACTGCACCAGGGAGATAAATGGCATTGCCTTTGAATTACCATTGAGTTGTATTTTTATTTCTTTTTTTTTTTGTCAACTTCTATTTTTCTTTTCTTTTCTTTTTTTTTTTTTGGCTTCTATTTTTCAACTAAAGGTCATACATACTTTTGTGTCAGTTTTGGAAAACATTATGTGTAGGAATGAGGCAGGAAATTAGGGCATGGCCAAGTGGCTGAGTAATTGGGCATGACCTGTCAATCACGACTAGGACACACATAGAACAGTGCAGGCTGGCCTGGATCTTATGTCAGAAAGGGGGTATAAAAGATGGCAGCCACTGGCCTTGTGGCCACTGTCTTCTTTCTCTTGCAGTGACCCTCTTTGTGTGCTAGATGTATTTTCTTTTCCCACACTTCCTTTTCTTCATACTTCTTTCCTCCCTACTTTTAGCTTTAATAAATGTAAAATTTCAATGTTCTTCAGTTGTCTTTGAACAGGACAAGAGATTGGAAGAGACCCCTGGGAACCCCAGCACTGGGTGACAGTAAGACTATTAAGTACCAGTTTGTGGACTTCCAGGAGATTCCTAAACATATCTAAAGGAACCAATCCAAGACCAGTGGGCAAGAGTTTAGATTCCGATCTTTGCTAATCACCTCTCGTATTTCCACTGAGTCTTCCAACATCATTAACATTTAGTCTTGGGCTAGTAGGAACATCTGTGTTCATTTCCAAGTTTCTTTCTCTCTCTGGCTTCTCTCCCTGGGAATAACACTTGGGGCTGATGTCTATGCAATGGAGATCTCTAGAATCAGCACCGGCGATGGGGCTCTCACCTGGGAATCCATCTCTTGGCGTTTGATCTGGGTCAGCGTCATGCTTGAGAAGTCCATACTGTCTGCAAGGATGGAAATAAGAAGGTCTTATCAAATAATGTCCCTGGCTGATCTCCCCAGGCAACACCAATGCTTTGCTGGAATGCTTGGCCTGCATGTGCCAACATGTACATAGAAGAAACTGAGGGATGAAGAGCAAAGAAGGATGAAGAGGGTGACCAGTATTTGCCCTCTCTGAGGACCAACTGGGCTTGCAGATTTTCCATTTAGCTATTTCTTTGAAAATCTACTTAAGGACCTGTCATTGTAGCAATATAAACAGCATGTTTATATGGTATTCCACCTTAGGAGAAAATAAGTATATATGCAAAAAGATGAAAAATAAGAGCATTTAGAAATAGAATCATGGGAAACTGGGATCATGGGGTAAAATACAGACAGTGGCTAAACAGAGTGGAGGAGAAAAGCAGTACTTTGGGAAAGCTACCTGTCTCCTCAATCTGTGATTTGCCGGAAATGGTTGAGGCCACCACCCCCGCCGTGGCCTGGTTCACTCCCCGAGAGGCCTGCTGCAGCCGGGCAAGGTTGGGGCTGTCCTTATCAGCTTTTACCTGCCAGGACAAAGCAGATTTAGGGTTTTACACTCGTAGCAGTAAGGACTGCATCGAACAGCTGGTCTGATGGGTCTTGACAAATAAATGAGACCCCCTGTTATCAATCAATTTCTTAAAAACTGCTGCCTGTGGAGTCCTCTCCCGATATGCCTATAATCTGAACAATCCTTCCCGGCTTGTGGGCTTGGTGGCCTCAAATTCTAGCTTTCTCACTTACTTCAATAAACTGTTCCAGTTGTAAAAGACAATCTGAGGCAACAAAAAAATATGAACAAATAAAGAACACTCACTGGGTGAGGTCTGTGAAAACTGTAAAAAGATTTTGGGTACAAACTTTGCATAGCATTAGCTGGGGCACTGGTTCAAGTTTGGAGACTAAGAAGCAGGGGCAAATACGGGTTATATGCACTCGCAGAGCCACACCAGATGGGCTCTTTTCCATGCCAACTGGAGCCTCTCTGAATGTTCCTTGATGCTGGTATTACTACTTAGAGACTCTTGAAGGTCTCAACAGAAGCAAGGAGCCACAGGCATACACGTGGAAAGCTGGGGGAGGGTCTTTGGTGGCAGAGATTAGGTTGTTAGAAGAGGGTGGTATGGGACCCCAAGGGGCAGAATTCAGGCCCCAATCTACCTGAATCATGGATAAATCACCCGTCCCTGGGGTCAGCTCCATTGTCCAAGGACTCTAACTTTGCCAGGCTTCATAGCATCCTGGGGAGTCCAGTATGGTCTTACCTTGGATGCAGCCACAAGCTGGGCTGTGCTAGCAGCGATTTCATGTGAACACACCAGCAGCTCCTCAAATTTCCCTCTGCCTTGGACCACTAGGTCAGCAGCATCCCTGATAGTCAGGAGAGGAGAGGATGGACAAGGTCACAGGTAGCTGTGCCCCTCACTCCAGCCTACCCCACAACCCTGGCTGGACAGGGAGGACAGCCTGCCTACCCTGCCCCTGTGTTGTCCTGCATCAACCCTAGTCCCTTCTGAACTTTTAGTACCACTGACCTATCACTGGTTTGTCTCTAGTGCATTTTTTTTCCTCCTTTGGTTATATCTGGGGTGGATCAAGGCAATGGGGGTTGATAGGAAGTCTTGGATCTGATACTTACACCATGATGGTGGCTCCCCAGCCCACAGCTTTGGAGGCTGAGATGAGTCCTTCTGTCCAGCGAGAGTTCTTGGCATAAAATTCCTTAGGGGATGCGGTTCCCTATAGAAGTAAAAAATAGTAACAGCCGCTCTTATGGAGTGCCTACAACATGCCAGATGCTCTTACATATAATCCTATAGAGTCCTCACTATCACTTTGATAGAAAGTGTCATCATTCCCATTTATAGATAAGACAAACCTTTAATTGTATCCCTGTGGGAAGTCAGTACAGCTGGCCCTCTCTCTTCATGGACTGCCTGTATCTGTGAGCACTACCTGGGCATGGTGGTGCACGCCTGTGATCCCAGCACTCTGAGAGGCTGAGGCAGGAGGAGCACTGCAAGTTCAAGGCCAGTCTAAACTACAAAGCGAGATCTTATTTAAAAAACAAAAAAGTAAAGTATGATTCAGGGAGGTAAAAATATTCTTCCTGATGTCATGTAGGAAACAATCATGAATGTACCCTGGGCTTCCCTGACTCCCAATGCCTGTTGACTGCTATAGTTGGCCCTTAGTGTCCAAAGGTTCCACATCTATAGATTCAACCAACGATGGGCTGAAAATAACTGGGGGGCTGAGGGTATAGTTCAATGGCACAGTGCTTGCACAGCATGTGTGAGGCCCTGGGCTCAATCCCCAGTGCCACAGCAAGTTGGGGAAAGAATCATGTCTGTACTGAACATGGAGTGTTTTCTAGTCATCATTCTCTAGTGTGTACACCATATTGGGCATAAGTGCCGATGATTTCAAGTACACAAGAGGACGAGCACAGGTTACACGCAAGCACCACCATCTTATTAATGTGTGGCTTTGGTTTCTGCAGGGGGTGCTAGAACCATTTCATTGAGGATGCTGAGGGGCGACTGAACATTAGACGAATAAAACACATAAGTGATGACCCGAGGGGGTCTAGCTCACTCCATGATGTGCCAGAAGAAGACAGTACACTGTGGATAATTCTTAAAAGTGACTTCTAGTTGGATTTAAAAGCATGCCTATGCCTGGGAAGTGTCTGATCATCTGCAAATAAACCTCACCAGTCCACCCGTGCACAGTCGGGACGGGAAACAACCCCAGGCTGTAGCAAGCAGGTAGACTGCTTTCTCTAGGGTGGTGTTTGGGCCTCACACAGGGCCTCCACCTCCTGGGCTGCAGCTCTGCACAGGAGGGGGCAATAGGCCAAAGCAGCACAGTGGACAAGAGGTCGAGAGCAGGGTCTTTGTGAATAATGAAGAGCCCAGCCGGGCGTGGTGGCTCACGCCTGTAATCCTAGCACTTGGGAGGCTGAGACAGGCAGATAGTTGTGAGTTTGAGACCAGCCTGGGCTACAAAGTGAGCTCAAGGCCAGCCTGAATGGCACAGTGAGACCCTGTCTCAAAAACAGGGCTGGGGATCTAGCTCAGATCTAGCTCAGCGGTCTAAGCGCCTGCCCGGTAAGCACAAAGTCGTGAGTTCAATCCCCGGTGCCGCAAAAAAAAAAAAAAAAAAAAAAAATGAGCCCACTCCGCTGCTGTGGAAAGTCAATAGAGCCAGCCCTCCCTCTTCATGGGCTACCTGTGTCTGCAAGCAGCTAGTCCTGGAGCAAAATAATTTTTAGTTTTTAAAAAATTTATTTATTTATTTAGAGACAGGATCTTACTGTGTAGTCAGGTTGGCCTCAAACTCATAGCAATCCTCCTGCCTCAGCCTTCCAAGTGCTGGGATTACAGGTGTGTGCCACCATGTCTGGCCAAAAATATTAAAACAAACAAACAAAAAACCTGCAACTGTACTGAAGAGGTACAGATTTTTTTCTTGTTATTATTCATGAAACACTACAATGTAACAGCTCTTTTCAGAGTATTTATACTACAGAAGGTATTAGAAGTCAGCTAGAAGTCATCTGAAGTCTATGGGAGGATGTGTGTAGGTTCTATGCAAATTCTGTGCCATCCTATAACAGTGATGATGGAAGCATCTGCAGATTTTGGTATCTACAGGGGTCTTGGGGCCAATCCCCAGGACCCTGAGGAATAGCATTCCGAGATCTGCCCCATTTCCCAAAGTCCTCACTTCCTCCTTGGAGGCCCCATACTGGCAACAGAAATGGGGCTTCCACAGCAGGAAGTATGTGAGCTGGAGCCAAAAGCTGTGGCTGGCTGCCCTCAAATGCTGGCAGATCCCCGCTTCATCCCATGATACCTGATGCCCATGGGTGCGGCAGCTATGCCACGATGGACAGAGGAAAAACCAGCATTGGGGGAGCCACAGCTGACAGCTGAGCCCCCACCCTCTGGCCCACACCCTGCTCACCCTGCCGCTCTCCACGATCTCCTTCTGGAGATCTTTTGAGGCCACAATCAGGACCTGGATGGCTTGCATTAGGCTGGTACAGGAACCAAGGATTCTGTGCGAAAAACAAACAAGTCTGAGACACAGAGCCCAAGAATAAACAGGATGATTCCCTCTGTCACTCTTAAGCCAAGGCAAACCTGGCATGGGACTGAGAGGCCAGGAAGGTGCCAAGATTGCTCAAACAGTCCAGGGTGAAGGTCTTGGCCAGTGAGAAGACTAACTGCAGACCTTCCTCATAAGGAATGGCTCAGCCCGACTCCTGGGCTCCATTTCCCCATAATGCAATACCACTATTGCTACTCACACTGACATTGCGATTCTCCAGGGCTGCAGGGTTTTACTCTAATCCCTGATGGGAATGTAGGGCATAAGCCAACACCAGGAACATGCTGTAGTGGCTCAGACTGACCTTTCATTCACCTCCAACTTGACGCCTGTGTCTCCCGCTCTGGATTTGCTGAGCATTTCCTGTTTAACAAAAGCATGCTTTCTAAATGCAACACCAGTGCTAGGAACCCATCAATACACTACTGTATTCCAGGTCCAACCTGCTGTGTGGGCTGACAAACCTGAGTCTAAATGTGGCACCCATGAACTTGTGGGGGTCACGGAGAGCTTAGGGCTCCTGTCTGTCCAGGAGAAAGGCGGCTGCAGATCACTTTCCAATCAGTGGAGGTCCTGACCTTCAGACACCCATGCTGAAGTGCAGAGAGTGCTGAGTGATCGCCCCAGGCAAAAAGGGGCAGCCGCTATCAGCTCCCAGAAGCAGGTGATCCTACCATGGCGGCTGTGGTCTGAGGTTTCCACCCAAGGAGTGCTCTGTGACCTTTCCCAGTGGTGCCCACTTGGCTTTTCTGAGATTCATCACTACTGAGTAGAGCTGCCATTCAGTGTCTCCAGGGTAGGATCATGGTTATTGCCACCCAATAGAAATGGGATCGAAATCTGAGCCACATGAATATAATTGATAGAAGTTGTGCAATTAGTAAGTAGTCAGTCTGGAATTTGAACCTTGGCTCATCTGACACCAAAGCATCAGACCCTTGGGGAAACTGCTCAGCTTCCTTCAGCAAGGCCCCCCTCATTTCTACCCCTCCTGGATGCAGTGGGTTTGGATATGGGCCGTTTTCCAGGGGCCACTGCAGCCCCATGCCTGACTAGGGTGTGTCTATGGGGCAAGGCTGTTCCAAGGCAGCTGCAACAGTGTCACTTCAGAAGAACCTACAGAGTCCTCCTACCTCGATCCGGGCTGTGGCAGCTTCAATAGCAGCTGAGGTGGCGGCCATCTCCTTGTCCACGAGGTCTCCCAGCTCCTCCTGCTTGATGTCCAGGCCTCTGGGTAGCAGCTCCTATGAACAGCATTACAAAGGCTGCACTGACTCTGGGCAGAGTGTTCACCCTTATGGGATAGCCAAGGCGGGGGCCTTTTAGGAAGCCACCAGCCCTAACCCTGCATTTGCACAGTGCCAACTCATTCACTGGGTAGAAGTATTTTATTTTATTTATCTTTAATTTTTTTTTTTTTTTGGAGACAGGGTCTTGATATGTAGTGCTGGCGGGCCTTGAACTCACTTATAGAGCCCAGGCTGGCCTCAAATTCATGGCAATCCTTCTGCCTCAGCCTCCCGAGGGCTAGGATTACAGGTGTGTGCCACCACACTCCGCATAGGTGGAAGTATTTTAAAACCTTCTCAAACACATGTTCCAAGGATATAGCTCAGTGGCACAGTGCCTGTCTGACAAGCGCAAGGTTGTGAGTTCAATCCCTGGTACAAAAAACCAAACCAAACCAAACCAAACCCACATATGTATCTTCCACACATGACCCAGCAGCTGTTCCTATCCTGTTGTAGAGATAAGAAACCAAGGCTCAGAGAAGGAGACTGTCCTGACCACAGTCATGCTGCTAATACAAGGGTAGAGCAGAAATAAGACCTCAGGTCTGAATGATGGGAAACCAACGTAGAGTGTGTGTGTTTGCGGTATTGACGGGGGGTGTGGCTCAGTGGTAGAGTTCTTGCTTCGTTTGCAGTACTGGGGATTAAACAAGGGCCTTTGCACTGAGCTACACCTCCACCTTTTGAAATTTTGAGACAGGGTCTCAGGTCTTGCTAAATCAGGCTGGGATTGAACTCACAATCCTCCTGCCTCAGCCTCTCAGAGTGCTGGGATTATAGACCTGCAACAGTGACTAGCTAAAGCCCATGATTGTTAAGCACATACTATGTTATGCTTCTTAGGGTAAACAGCTTAAGTAAGAACAGACTCTTCAATGTTACGTTACGTGTATGTGGTATAGAAGCGTTACTTGGTGGCACACTATTTTGTGCAATTTTCATGTTTTTGTGCTATAGCAGTTAAGAAATACAAGTTCTGGTCGGGTGTGGTGGTGCACTTCTATAATTCCAGCACTTGGGAGGTTGAAATGCATTACCTTTGCAATCCCCTTTATTTCCTGCCCGAATTCTAGCTCTCTTTCACCCTATCCTCCACCCCAAAATAAAGATAGACTCATGAGAGTAATTACCAGACTTTTTTTTTAACCTCATATGGATGCATCCTTAAACAAGATATTGTAAAGTTTAAATGATACAAGTTAGTACAAAAGTAATCACACAGCATGTATTTTTCTATGACTTAATATTCCCCCTTACATTCTATGCAACCAGTTCATCCTATAACCTTGTAATTTTATTCCTAGGAATACACTCTAGGTAATCTCTTACACATATTCATCAGGAGACATGTACCAGAATGACCATGGGGTACTGTCATAACGGCCTGACCTGGAAAGAACCCAAATGTCCACTTGAGAATTTCCTTAGTTTTTAGGCAGTTCAGTTGGTCCCCAGCCCCTGGCACCAGGGATCGAACTCACAATCTTGCGCTTGCCAGGCAGGCGCTTACGCCACTGAGCTAAATGCCTGGCCCTTGTCTTTTTGAGACAGGGTCTCATTATGCCGTTCAGGCTGGCCTTGAGCTCACTTTGTAGCCCAGGCTGGTCTCGAACTTGCAACAATCCTTCTGTCTCAGCCTCCTGAGTGCTGGGATTCCAGGCATGCACCACCAGGCCCGGCTCCTGCACTTTCCATATCCTGCACTGCAAGGAAGCCTGCCCATGATCTGTCTATCACATTTTGTTTTCATTAATTTTTATCTCCTCATGGTGTCCTCCATATTTGTTCTAGGATACTGAGACCTCAATTTACCCAGTTCAGCAGTATACTGGGGAGGATGCTTTGTCTTCAGCAGAAGCAGACAGTGCCAGCGTCACCTATGCTACCACCTTGTTTACTAATACTGAAATAAAATAATAGTAATAATGATGAGAAAGCTTGCGATTCCCCATTATGCACAGTTCATCCCACTCTTCTCCAGGAAGCTCCCTCCCTGAGTCAGGCCCTTCTTGTATCTGATTTGCTCTCTGATGTGTTCTGTACGTGCATAGTCAACCAACTGAACATAAACCAGGTACTGATTGAGCATGTGCTGGAGTCTGGGATGCAATGAGAGGTGTGGTCTCCACCTCAGGGCAACACACAGGCGAGCAGGTGCCCGACAGTGCCAGCCGCCAACAGTGTCAGGTGAAGGGAGCGGTGAGAAGCGCCCAGCGAGGAGCATTAACGGAAGGACAGGAAATGTCCTTGCATGCCGAGCTACATACACAGTGATCGAAAACTACGGTAAATATTTAAATTAAAAAAAAAAAAACCCTATCACAGTAAAAGACACATCATCAAGAATGATGGGAAGTGTATTCGAACCAAAGGGGATAATCGTGATGGAAATTAATGGCAATGTGTCTTTTATATAATCATTTTTTAATTTAAACATTCACTGTGTTTTGTGATCAGCCCTTGTTATTAAACATTTAGAGCAATTTCTGTTACCTAAAAACTTGACAGCATGTCCTCCTTCACCTGATTCACAGGATCTGGTACTGTGTGACTTCTAGCTCTTCCCCAAAGTCAAAATGACCAGGAAAGGGAAATATTTTGAACTGATTCAGGACATCGAGGCAGTCATGACAATACAAGTGAAGACACGAAAGAGGACTTCCAGAACTGCCTCGGAAAGGGGCAAAAATGATGGGGTAGCCGGGCGTGGTGGCTCACGCCTTTAATCCCAGCACTCGGGAGGCTGAGACAGGCGGATCGTTGTGAGTTCGAGACCAGCCTGGGCTACAAAGTGAGCTCAAGACCAGCCTGAATGGCATAGTGAGACCCTGTCTCAAAAACAGGGCTGGGGATCTAGCTCAGCGGTCTAAGCGCCTGCCCGGCAAGCGCAAGGTCTTGAGTTCAATCCCCGGTGCCACAAAAAAAAAAAAAAAAAAAAAAGATGGGGTAAGTGTGTTGGAGGTAAGGAGGAATATTCTGACAGGGATTCATGGTAGTGTGTCTTTTACTGTAATAAGTTATTAAAAATGTAAATAGTCCCCATATTTGGTGATCATACCTCATACTTTGATTTTTGTCACCAAACAAGAAATACAATCAAATCTCTATTTTGGGAAGAGACCAGAGGAAAGTGGCTGGAGGTAGAAAAACACATCCGAGATAAATGAGTCCAAATGAGAGGGCCAAGGGCAGAGCTCAGCAGGACAGCACTTGCCTAGCACAAGGCCCAGCACTGCAAACAAAACAAAACAAAACAACACCACGCAACCAAAAACACAAAAAACCAAAACCAAAAAGAGAACAAGAGTCCAAATGGGAGATGAGAAAGAGCTATACTGTGGCCCTGGTCTCTTCCTTCCCTGAATGTACTACCACATATTTTAGGAATGAACTAAATGTTACCTTGTACTGTACTCTCTTTTTTTTTTTTTGGAGAGAGGGCTCCACTAAGGTGCCCAGGCTGGCCTCCAACTCACAATCGTCCTGCCTTAGCCTCCCAAGTAGCTGGTATTACAGACATGCGCCTATATAATAAGATTATGTATTATAACCTTAAAATAGATTTGTTACATCTCTTATCAGTCTATAAAACGGTTGTTTTTCTTATTTCTCTTTCACATAGCGTTCATGTATTTTTGCTCCTAGCCTAACCCAGTTCCTGGTAGAGAGGATGTACTCACAACATCTTTAACAGAACGAATAAATATACTATTGTGTCCGTTTGAGGTGTCGACTGCCCAACCAGCTAAGAACCCTCAGAGACAGGAAGACTGCTTATCTCTTGCTTGCACAGTGCTGACCACACAGCACCTTCCGAGTAACAGCCAGTGAACTACACTGGTGGGAGTCCCTCGGGAGGTCAGCTTGCCCAGCTCTCACTCGAGTCCTAAGTGCAGAAGGAAATACCTCGCCGATGGCCTTGATCTTGCTCAGGCAGCTCCTCATGGCTGTGCTGTCGGCATTCTTGAGGGCGGCGTCCTCCTCCAGGGAGGCCAGGTAGACGAGGGTTTCCCGGCCGTACTCCCTGCAGGCCTCGGTCAGAGCTGGAAACACAGGGCAACGGGGATGTTTAAAGTCCTCCTGCTTGTCCTGCCTTCAGGACAGTCCCCGAACCCTGCCACTCACAGTCCGCGGGCTCTGGTGGGGCCCTGAGGCTGGTGCTGCTCCCATGAGCAATGGTGTCACTGGTCAGGTGGCCGAGCAGCGTGACAGAGTGCAGAAGGTCGCTTACATCTGCCAGGAGCAGGAAGAAACGTTTCTCAGGTCAGGCTGAGGATATCCTTTCGGACCCTATGCTTCCCTGCTCCCAGAGCCATACACACTCCTCTCCCGGTACACAGGGACCTGTCACTGTCCCCACACTGTAGCATTCCTGAACCCGCCTGGCTGCCACTAGCAACAGAGTCTACCCCTCCACCTTCTTACCTTCTGGGCAGGCCAGATACTGGCTCCAACTCTTTTCCAGTTGCTCAATGCAGCTGGAAGCAGACTTGACCTTGGAGAGAAGGTGCTCTGTGAGAGGGAAGACAGGGCGAAGTCAGAGCAAGGGTTCTCACTCCCTAGGGAAGCTGCTGGATGGACAGGCAGCCCAGCCCTGCAGGAGTCACCCTGGGCCAGGGGAAGGGCGGGAAGGCTGTGGGCACGCTGCTTCTGATGGGAAGTACTGGACCCTCTCACTGCATGGAGAAGCCACGCTCCGAGCCTATCTTGGCCTCAGCATCGAGTTGGGAACTCGGTGTTGTCAGGTTTTGCCTCTCTCCTCTTACACTGGCCACCATGCGAATCTCGTGAAGTCCTCCCAGGCCCTTTGAGTCTCACTGCTCTTGGGTGGGCACTGGCTCTCTTTGGCTGCTGTACAGTCTTACTCTGCATCCCAGTCATTTCCACTGCCGGGCCCCTGGAGATCCGTGGAGATCACACAGTTCAGGAGTTCACAGCGTGCACCGGGGGTGGCTCCCTGTTCTGCTGTTCTCACTGGGCTGTGTGACCTCAGGTTGGCTGTGCCTGCCTCATCTGAAAGCAGGAGAATGACAGGACCTCCTCATGGGGATTGTGAAGGCGAGCTGGGCCAGGACATGTCCACACAGCCCTTAGAATTGTACCTGGCCTGTGGGAGGCCTCAACACAAGTTAGGTGTTTTTATTTTTATTATTTATTGCATATGGGGTGGGGTACTGAGGATTTAACCCAGGGTCTTTGCATCAGCCCTTTAAACTTTTTGTTTTGAGACAGGGTCTTACTAAATTGCCCAGGTTTGGTTCAAACTTGCAGTCCTCTTGCCTCAGCTTACCAGAGTGCTGGGATTACAGGTGTGAGCCACTATGCTTGGGTTGGGTTTTTCCTTTTTTCCTTTTTTATTTTTTTCTGGTACCAGGGGTCGAACTCAGGACTTCATGCTTGCCAGGCAGGCAAGGTGCTACTGAGCTATATCCCTGGCCCTCAGGATGGGCTTTTAAAAATTGATTCCCACCTTCATTTTTCTCCACTAGTTCACATCACCCTCACTCTTTTTCTTTTTTCCTTTCTTCCGGCACTGAGGATTGAACCTTGGGGTGCTAAGCTGCCTCCTAGCCCTTTTTATATTTTATTTTGAGACAGAGAGTAAGCTGGTCGGGCTAGATTTGTGCTTGAGATCTCCTGCCTCGGCCTCCCAAGTGCTGGGATTACAGGTATGTGTACCCAGCTCTCTGCCATTCACTAGCCAGCGACTGTGGTTCCTGGTGTCCCTCCATCAGGTGGACACTCGGCGTGCTCCTTCACTGTAACTGTGCCTTGGTACAGATGGCCCCACTGAGTAGGCCACAACAGGCCCTGTGGTGTACTCTGTCAAATCAGGATCCTTCCGTTTGGTAAGGAAATCAACCAGCAGCTGTACCCTTCCTTCTGCTTGTCCGTCTGTGGGATGGCTTGGGACTCTGCCAGTTGTCTCCCTGGCTTAGAAACAAGCTGTAATAAGGATTGTTCTTGACTGCATCCTGGGCCTCACAAGTCCCTGCTGGGATACATCCCACCTTGCTCTCCTCTAGGGCAGGGCTCTGAGTGGGGATGGTGCTGTACCCACACATCCTCAGGACTCATCGACGTGCACACTGGGCCATGTGCATCCTGTGGCCAGGCGGAGACTTTTCTTCTTCCCACCACCACATGCCATGTGCTGCTTCCCTGCCGGCTGGCGTTTCCAAGTAGCCACCTCCTGACTCTGTCCCTAGTTTTCTTTCAGGGAGACACAGAGCTGTCCACGCCTCCTTTTTCAGTTTTCACACTCGTTTCAGGTCCTGCTTACAGTGTAACCCACTGAGGAAAACCGTGGTCATCACACCCTGGGCCCAAGGACAGCACAGCTGCCTCGGCCCTGCCACAGAGCTCTAACGTGACTGAGTTAGGATGGGATCTGGGCAGCCCGCAGGGACGCTGACAGGCAGCTGGGCTGGAGCCCTTGAGCGAAGTGTCACAGGGGACCCGATCCCACCAGGCAACAGCAGGCTGTGAGGATGTGACCCGCAGCCGAGAGGGGGACAGTACCTGTGGACCCCGCACAGCTGATGAGCGTGGGCTCCTCCAGCTGGCTCAGTGCCTCCTGTACCATGTGCTCCACAGCCTTCCTGGACCGCACCAGCAGCGCCTTCCGCTGGTCCTTGGCGAGCTGGCACACAGACTCCTAAAACAGCCCAGGGAGGTGAGAGTCTGCCTTAGACTCTGTCCCGAGCCCAAGCAGATTCCACCTGGGACCTTGCTGGCATCCCTGGGCCCTTGGCTCTGGCTGTCATGAAAGAGGTCCAAACCAGTGAGCTTGAAACACAAAAGAATACTTGATTATAGGCCACAGGTGTGTGCAACGGCCCACAGGAAGATGCAGAGGGGATCATGACTCACTCTCCACACCTAGAGACGACCCCAAGCACTTCCCCGCTGATAAATGAAAACAGGCTTTGCCTTTGCTCACTGGCTGGCACTAGGAGCTACAGCCAGACAGGGCCCTGGCAGCCAGGCTGAAGGCCCTGACCTGTTATGTGTCCCCCATCTCCATGCACACTGCCCCCCACTGGGTGAGTCTGAGTTGTTCAGCCTGAGCAAGCGTCCTGCACTTGCCTGTGCGCTGGCCAGTTTGAGCTGGGAGCTTTCCAGCTGCTCTCGAAGAGCCGACAATTCCTCCTCCCGACCCGCCGCGGTGCTCACCAAGCTGTCCCGCTCCTTCTCTAGCTCGGTGATCTGCGCTGTGCATTTTGCTTCTAACTGTAACGGCAACAGCATGGGAAGGAGACGCTGGGAAAACCAGACTGTGCCCTCCCAGAGGTCCAAACCCTCCTCCTGGCACCAAGGAGCAGCAGGTGACGTTTCCTCTACCTGCTGCTCTCACTGCCCAGTGATCACAGGGGACCAACTCGGCCAAGGCAGGAAGCTGGGGGCTGGTGAGGGCGATGCCTGAGAGAGGGCTGGGGGGCCGAGCTCACCTGGACAGAAGTTTCCAGGTTTCTGTGGAGGAGCTGCAGCTCCTGCCTGCTGGTGGCAAGCTCCTGCTTCAAGCTCTCTAGAACTTCCTGCTGTTCCTGGGTCTGGAAAAGAAACAAAGGAGGGCTCTGAGCGGGGTGACAGAACAAATGCCAAAGGCCCCCAAACACTGATGTGAGATTCTGTGCTCTGCTGTATGAAGTTGCACCCCAACAAAAGAACAGGAAGTGATGCCCTAGACTGTACCAATGACTTTTCTTCTGGCAAAGGGGAATGTTAAGTGTCCACAACAGGGACTAAGGTCAAACTGGGTCTGTGAGTCAAGCATCCCAACACCTGGAACACTGGGATTTTTTCGTTTATTTGTTTTGGTTTTTTGAGACAAGATCTTACTATGTAGCCCAGGCTGGCCTCTAACTCATGGTTATCTTCCTGACTCAGCCTCGTGAGTGCTGGGATTCCAGGCATGTGCCACCACACAGGGTCCAACACCTACAAAACTGTTGACTACAACATCTCACCATCTTGAAAAAACTCCCTTTTTAAAATTTTTTTTTTCCAAGTGCTATTTTTCAAAGAGCAGGATACCAACCATTGTGAATTCACAGCTAACACTAAAAAATGGCTTAAACGGAATAGAAATTATCCAACAGCATCAAATAGGAAGGGTAATTATTACTTGGTGAAATGTTTACTTCCAGTAGGTAGATGTATTTTCTACTCTGGGTCACAGAAAGTGCAAAGGTCATTCCTCTAAGTCTCAGGCACTTGGTCTTATCCATCTGACATCTCTTACTCCACCATGAAACGTCCCATCACCTGCCAACCCTACAGCAACACAGTGATGTTCTCTTGCCTGCAAATCTTTGTAAATACGCATTTCTTTCTTGCTTTCCCTTCCTCAAATGCCCCTCTAGAGTTGTTCTTGGGAAGCTTTTGCTGATGAATCCCATTCCTCTTGGGTCTTGTCATTACTTCCTACACTAAATTGTGCATGTACCCGTGACCACGTCCTGCTGCTTTCCTCAAACACACTCGCTGGACCACCCATGGAGCAGAATGACAAAGTCCTTTCAAGGACCACCTTCGCCCATCTCCCAAGTGCTTCTCCATCCACTTACCTTCCGCTGGGCCTGGTCACTGACTCGCTCAAAGGAATCTTCAAGCTCTTTTTTCTCTCGTTCCAAATCTGCCTGGGCTTGCCTGGCCATGGAGACCTGTTTGGTCACCTCTGCATTCTGTAAGGAAAAGCAGCATCTTGGGTTGGTATCTCTCAGGCTCACAGGACATCTTCCTTCTAGAACCAGTGACCCCATTCAGACCACGAGTGACTAGAGTTGGACACATCAATGATTTTCCTACCCACAGGGATACCAGAATCCAGTCACAACCTTCGGATACTGCACTGTAGTATTTACAAAAATAAAGATGGTGGGCGATCCTAAGAGGGGCTGGCACCTAAGATAGAACTCAAGATACGGAAAGCAAGGGGGCTTGCGGAGCTGGGGTTCCCAAGAAATGGGGTGCTGCTATCTCCCCTGTGGCGCCGGGTCTGCGGGAAGGTGAGGGGGGTCAAGGTCCTACCTTCCGCAGCAGGTCAGCATGGTTCTGAACCAGCTCGCTGTACTTCTCCTTGAGCTTGCTATACCGCTGCTCATTGGCCTGGGCCTTCCCTGCGTTGTCAAGGACTGAGGTGAGGTATCGCCCTGGGCTGGGACCCTCTACCCTCCTTCTTCCAGTAAGGACACAGACCTTTTCCCTCCAAACTCCTACTCAGAGACTTCTCGGAGAAGTCATCTTTAAAAAAACGGCAACAAAAAGAATTTACCTGACTAAAATCCTTCCTCTTTTATATCTCCTCAGCATTTCTGTATGGGACATTCTTGTCACTGGGATTTTCAGCTTCTAGGCTGATTTTTCTCCTCAGACCTTCATCCTGCTTCCTTCCTCTTTGGGAGTCCCCTGGCCCAGAGCAGCCACCCCATTGTCACCTGTAGTTCCTGCCTCCCCAGTAGGACTCTGTATCTGCTGCCCTCAAGTCTATCCCTTTGCCTAGTGACAGGGGCTGGCATTCCTGGCAGCACTTCGTTGTCCCGAGCCTGCCCAGCCCCTGCCCTCAGGCCCAGCCCCGACCCCTCTCACTCTCTATCTCCGTCAGGCTCCGCTGTGCCTTCTCCGTGTCTTCCCGCTGCTTCTTGAGCTCGTCCAGCTCTGCCCTGAGGAACTCGCAGTCATCAGCTGCCTGTCGGCCCAGGTGCTGCTGCTCAGCCAGCTCAGCCTCCAGCTCACTCACGCGGCCCTTCAGCTGCAGCATGGCCCGCTGGCTCTGTGAGAGGGACCCAGGTGAGCGGTCTGCCACTGCCAGCCATGGACTGGAGTGTCGGGCAGGACAATGGCACTGACTAAATACAGGTGGCCTTGGTATCCGTGGGTTCCTTATCCATGAACTCAACCAATCGCATCATATTAGGTATAAGTGACCTACAGATGTTTTAAAATCCAGTGGGAGGATGTGTCAAGGTTCTATGCAAACACCATGCCATAGCAGATAAAGGAGCTGAGTATACTCGGGTTTTAAGTATCTACAGTGTGCCCTGAACCAGTCCCCTACAGACACTGAGAGACGGCTATAAATATGAAGGTTTTCCTAATCAGCCAGCTCCCAAGGTCTCATGGGAGTTGAATCTTCTGGTTATTTCAAACCACCCATTCATCACCAGCAGGCCTGGGGTAGCACTGGGTGAGCTGGGAACAGAAAGGAGACGATGCTGGCCTGGGTCCATGGGTCAAGTCCTCTAACCAGACAGGGCTTTGAGGCATAGGCATATTTGAGTTGTAATCAGAGTATAAGGTTAATATTTAAATTGAAAAAAATTTTTTTACAGTCAAAGACACATTGCCATTACTCCTCCTTGCTTCGAGTTCACTTATCTCACCATTCTTGCCACTTTGTAGAACAGTTCTGGAAATCCTCTTTCGCGTCTATGAGGTGAATGTTGCTGCCTAGTGTCACCTAACATAAAGACAGGCTTGTAAAATCTTGTTGATGTATCCTTCTCTACCTTATTCACCAGATCTGGCACGATGCGACTTCTGCCTCTTTCTCAAAATCAGATGACCATGGAAGTAAAACAGTTTAATTGATTAAGGACATAAGACAGCAATGCGAGTGCAGCTAAAGACATGAAGGAATACTTGCAGAACTGCTTCAGAAAGTGGTAAAGGAGGGCTGGGGGTTTAGCTCAGCGGCGTAATTCTAAGCGAGATTCATAGCAATGTGTCTTTTACTGTATAAATTAAAATGAGAAAAAAAAAACCCACTATATTTTTCAATCACAAGTCATACAGAGCACCAAAGGCAACCAACAGCCACCACAGTCCCAAACTAAACTCTTTTTAAGGCCAAGTGAGAAAAAAACTGGTCTTTGGCAGCATGCCAACTGGGCAGGTAGTGACCATGGTTACCAGGGACACTAGCACCCAGGTGAGCTGCTGTCCAAAGGGATGCATCATGGAAATGAAATCTAATGGAGACCACCAGAGGTTCTTTTGGCTTTGGTGTTTCTCCTAATTAACCTGCCCCTTCATGTATCTATGAACTACAACTAGAATGTTAAAATCTATCACGTGAAGCGTGAAAGCAGATGAGGGCCCAGCACACACCTCAGTCTTCATGCTTTCCAGCTGGGCTCTCAACCCGCTGATCTCTCTGTATAGTCGCTCGATCAGGTGGTCCCTGGGGAGAGAAGGAGACTGTGTTCACTTCCACTGTGCGCTGTCCCTTGCCTTCTAGACGTGAGCTGGGAGACTGGCTGAGGAAGTTAAAAGCTAGTGCTCATCTGGGGACAATTCTTCAACAGCATGAATTATGCAGATGCCTCTCCATACCTGCAGAGTCTGTATCTGTGGATTCAATCAACTGCAGACTGGAAATATTTGGGAAAAATGTCATACAGCCTAACAATTAATTACACACTGCTGGTGTTGTGTTAGATATTAGAAGTCATCTAGCGACGATCTGAAGCATTTGGGAGGATGAGTATAGGTTCTATGCAAGTGGAATCCAATTTTATATAAGGGGTTTGGGGTCCTGGATTCAACCCCCCTTGGATGCTGAGGGACAATTTGTTCCTTAACTGTTACCTAATCTAATACTGACAGGTATGTCACAGTCACTGATCTGGAATTTGAGGGTCAAGACATTCTTTATCTGGTATTAAGACTTCTTACGCTAAGTGTGATGAAGGCAGACCGTGGCTTAACAAATTGCTGGCAGTTTGAACCACCAGTGGGACCTGCATGACTGTCTCCATAGACCAGCTTGTACTACTGGTGGCAAAAATGGATCTAATCACTTTTATTAGCCTTTTTACTAATCAAATTAATAAAACCCACCCAGTGGGACAGCCATATATGTACCACTTGTGGTTCAAGCTGCCTAGCAATGAAATATTCAAATTAGGACCTCATTGTGAACATGTTAACTTAATTTCTGCACCACATGCTTGAACCCAGGTTGGACTCACTTTTCATCCTTGTTCACACCATTTTGACTGTTGAAATTGAAGGGATCACTGCTGAATGAGCTGCCAAAGATGTCATCAAACTTGTTATCAAATAAACTCTGCAGGGACCAGAAAGGAGGAGAGCAAGTCAGAGACACTGAAAATTCTGTAAGAGGTCAGATGAGCCATGTATAAGGATGGTCCTTTTCTTGACTTGGTGCAGACCCATCTGTGATCCCTCATGCTTGGTTAACAGAAGACTGAATAAAGCTGGGTGCAGAGTGTGCCTACAGTCCCAGCTATGTGGAAGGCCGAGGCAGGAGGATTGTTTAAGTGCAGTAGTTCTAGGCTGGCCTACACAAGGTAGTGAGACCCACAAAAAAGAGCTGGAGGAGGCTGACCCTGGTCAAAGTCAGTGTACCCGGGGTAGGCCTCATGCATCCTCTTCCCTGCATGGAGCAGTGGGGAAGGGCACACTTCTCTCCTGAGGATTCTCACCTGCTGGGAGGCATCCATGTCCATGAGGTCATCCTTCTCCAAGACTGGCTCACTGTCGGGGGATGAGGCCTCCACTGGGATGACCACCACGGGGCTGATGTGTTCCGACAGGGCTGAGGCCCGCAGGAAGTTGGGTGGGTTCTGAAGAGGGGATACATCCTGAGCTGGTGCTCACCACCTGTCAAGCCCCACCAGCCATCAAGAGAGGAGCTGGAGCCCCTGCAGTGCCTGCTTATGGCCGGGCACACTCACCTCAGGCAGCTGGGGGATCTGAATGAGTCGCTTGAAGTACTGCAGGTTGCTGGAGCGGAGGAACAGATCTTTCAGCCTGTGAGTGGAAAAGGGTCTCAGGGTGCTGGGTGTTTTCGGCAGCCCCAAGGAGGGGACAGCCCCCCACCCTCCCAGCTTTACCACCCTAAAGTTACAGGTGTCAAGGAGATGTCCTGCATGGTGCCAGAATTCAATTATGATGTTATAGACAAGAGTCATTTATAGCAGTCGTGTTACCCAGTGGGGAGGAAAGAGTAATTGGTGATACCAAAACACATGTCTGTGAGGAACACATGCCTGTGTCTGGCAGACTTGTTTTCTTTTCTTTTCTTTCTTTCTTTTTTTTTTTTTGCAGCACCGGGAATTGAACTCACAACCTTTCACGTGGCAGGCAGGCGCTTAGGCCGCTGAGCTAGATCCCCAGCCCAGACTTGTTTTCCTATGCAACCCTTTCTTAGAGTAACATCAAAAGAAATCAACTTTCTGAGAGGACAAGCCACAAGAAAAGGGAAAGGAGCTTAATTACCAAGGTAGATCTCAAGGAATCTACCACACTTTCAAGCTCTACATTATCTCCCTGTTAGACCAGAGGTTTCTAGAGGACAGGAACTGAGCCCGGCAGGACTCAACTTACCAAAGAACCATGGAGAAGTTGCTCTGTAAACACTTGTTAGGGAAGAACGATCTGTCTATATTGAGCCCTAATCTTAGGTGAATATGGATATGAAGAAATCAACTTTTTTTCTGGTGTTGGATATTGGATCCAGGACCTCAAGTATGCCAGGTAAGCACTCTCCTACTGACATACATATAGTACTCCCAGTTCCCAAAAATTGCACTTTTTCTCATTCCCAGATCTCTTTTGAATCGAAACACTGAAGACCAACAAATGCGAGAGTACCCAGAGTGATATACTCTGAGATGAAGAGGATTATGGATCCCAGTAGCAGCAACTACTCAGTAGTAACAGACTTCTCTCTAGCTTAGCCCTGGGAACTAAGCCCTTGAGACCTCATTACAGTCTTTCAGATCCCAAGACCAAGACTTAGCTATGCCCCCATGATGTCGTGGTTGCTTTCTCTCAATTCAAGGACAGTGAGGCCTCAGAGAGCAGCCACTTCTGTGTGGCAGAAAGGGCTAGGTAGCTAGTCACAGGAGATGTTTTCATAGGCTAGAAAAAAACCAAAGGGAAGAAAACCAGCTGACCACATATCCTGTCTCTCTGGGCAGGAGCCAGCAGTAATAAGCTCCACTGCTTTTTGCAAGCTACCGGAATTTCACATTCCAGGAAATCAGCCCCAGGGCCTGTCTCCTAGGATTCAGTAAGTCATTTATTATCGACTATGTACCAGGCTTTCCCAATGGAATGAGGCAGACGGGAGGCTTGTTCAACCTGGAGCTGCTTCTTTCTCTGGGGAACCAGCAAGAACTCTAAAAGTTCAGGGTTGAGGAGCCGTGCTCAAGAATGAAGAAATTAACAAGAGAAACCAGAATGTCAACGTCTATCCATAGCACCAAGTCATGATGGCCTCTGCAGCTCCCTGCGCCATTTCTGCCCTCATCTTGGGACACTTACTCTAGGGAGGGGCCACACTTCACATCTGGTCACTCATGTCTCCCCCTGAATGCACCAGCATGATTCACTCCTCAGCCAGACAAACTCTGTTTCTCCTCGACCACAGAGCTGACTTATTAGAGCGCTGGTTCATTCCAGGGTTCTCCAGGCACTGTGTGCTTCACTGACTGATGTTTGTCAGATGCTATGGATACAGTAATGAATAAAATGGTCAAGCAAAAATAAAACTGTGCTAAGAACTTGTGAGGGAAAGCAACAAGGAGCTTGAGGATATGAAGTAGGGTGGGACTGGAGAAACAGCAGACAGTGAAAAAAATGTGACTTGACTGAAGGGGCCTGAGATTGCCTTTCTGGGATGACAAAAGATGACCAGGCAGGAAGAGCATTGCAGAACAGGGAAGAAAAAGGAGAAGGAACAGAAAGTACTGGAGGGCCCTGGCAGGCAGCAGTGGTAGCTGAAAGATGGAAATGTGAACAGAGCAAGATGCACTTAGAAGGCGTCAATTAACCTGCAGAGGGACTGGACATGGGGGCAGGAATCGGTGCCTTAGCTCTCTGGCCTAAATGGATGGTGGCAGTATTTACGGAGATACAAGACTCGGAGGAAAATGGTTCACTGGAAAAACCTAGAGTTCAGTTTGGGATTCAAGTCTGGTGTATAGCTGTCAAAATGAGACTAGAACTGAGAAGGTCTGGCTGTAGACACATAGTTGGGAGCTGTCCGCATGCAAATGGTATCAAACCAGAGAACACAGGTAGAGGACACAGAGAAGAGGATGTCCTGACATAAAGCAGGTAAAGTGCGGCATCCCTCTCTTCTATATCCTACGGAATTTCTTAGTGACTCAGTAACTTCCTAGCCACTGGTAGTCTTGCTGCTGTCCTAGCCATTTTCTGTCATATTATCACCTTAAAATATAGATGCTGCCACCCCTAAGAGTTTTGAGGTACATGCTCTTGTGTGGATTAATTGATTTTACAGTGTGTTTTGATTCCCCTTCTTCCCACTGGGCCATTTACTTCTTTTTTTTGGAACTAAATTCAGATTTTAACAGAAAGTAGTATTCATGACAAACTTTCAAGATGAGATGAGGTCATTTTTAAAAACTTCACAGTAGAAATGTTCAACATTTATTCATTTCCTTATTGGAAGGTCTTTTCTTGGTTATAACAAGAATATGTACAAATAGCCATACTTTTAGAGATTTGAAAGATTATAACCCAAAATTAAAAACAAAATGGGTGAAAAAGCAACATGCAGTTTTGCACCTAAGTTTCTTGAAGGCGCACCACAGTGTGTACGTAATAAAAATGCTCAAAGTCATGTGTAAACTGTCATCTGATCCAGAGTCTCCAGTGTAAAGAAAACCACTGCTCAGTGTTGTGCTACGTTCTCATAAAGGCCCCTCCTGGTCTT
>RJWT010011274.1:0-23439 GCA_004365215.1 Cuniculus paca
ACATAACAAGTAGGGTCAAGAATTTTAAAACTTAGTCAATACCTTTGTTCTTAAGAAGTTATTACACTCTTGTTCCACGTTATAATTTATTATACGAGAGACTTCTTCCTGCCAGATCTTCAGACCATAAATGCTGACATAGTCCTGTATGTATTCAAAGGAACGATGGAATCCATCCATGGTAGCTCCCAACTCTTTCAGCTTGGGCATCAATTCGCTTGGCTGTGCAAAAGGGGAAATTAAATCTAGTGTAATGGAGTAGATCATCAACTACTACCCAACACACTATAAATGATATGCCAACTAAGAGGCCTTAGTTATAGCTTGAGACACAGCTTAAGCTTTGGAAATACTCATTTCCTACTGCACATAGGATGATTAGCAATGGGTATCAGATATTCAGCAAAGAATAGATTTTATATGGGAAGGAAGTGTCATGTAAAGGAATATAAAAAGTGAATATTGATAGTTTCACTCATGTGATTTGATGAACATATCTAATCTTAGAATACTTAAAATATTTTAAATTGAATTTACTAGTGAAAAATACTCTCTACAAATTTCAGGTATTTTTTTCTCTTGCTAAAAATCATTATATCTCCTAATAGATAAAGCAAAAACAAAAGTTAGAGCCTTTATAGTTCCTCTTCTGGACAGTCAATAAATTCTTTTAATTAAAAGAAGACTGAGCTAGGTGTGGGGGCATACGGATGTAGTCCCAGTACTCTGGGAGTCTGAGGCGGGAGGATAACAAGTTTGAGCCCAGCCTAGGAAACTTAAAGAGACTCAGAGAGACCCTGTCAAAAAAGAACTGGGGCTATAGCTCAGCATGAAGGCTCAAATACTAAAAAACAAACAAACATAAACAAAGAAAACAGAAACAAACTAAAACTAACACCAAAGTAACTCTGATCATAAACATCAGCTCAATTCTTAAAGTTGGGAATCAACAGATAAAGGAAAGAAACACTGGCTTTAAAAAGGATTTTCTCATAATATGAATATGGAATCCAACAAAACAGAAAATGTATCAGCGGGTACTGAAAATCACATTAGATGTACATGACAGAACAAAAGGTCTCCTCATGACGGTGCCCGAGCCCTGGTTTTGAGCTGAGCATATGCAGCACAGACACGCACTGATCATTTATTTGTACCTTGGCCCGAGGGTTGAATATTAGTCCCCGATGAAGGGCAAAGGCGACCCGTT
The DNA here is from genome assembly GCA_004365215.1 of Cuniculus paca. Lineage (NCBI taxonomy): Eukaryota > Metazoa > Chordata > Mammalia > Rodentia > Cuniculidae > Cuniculus > Cuniculus paca. The sequence continues at coordinate 1,211 of RJWT010011274.1, forward strand.
TAACCAGCTCCTTTCTTATTCCATCTTCCAGCAACTGCTTTGGATCCACCTAAGTAAAAGCCAAAGAATTAGATGGAAGTGAAGAAAACACCAGCCTTGAAGTGACTCAAAGGAAAAATGACTTCGGGAGTCTTAAGGGGAGCATTTTCCTAACTTATCTCCAAGTGATGTGTATTTTTTCCCTTTCTTTGGCCCTATTTGATGTTAACAGTTCAGACAGAATTGCTAAACTCATATAAAGTGGGTTCTGCCACTCTAAATTGAGTAATTCTCCTTTCTTTCAGTATTCTTACAATGCTGTTTATAATTAGGGAGAGAAAATAAGGGAGCAAATCTGCTATGAACTGTAAGCTTACTTTGTTAATTTTTCTGTAATGAGAAAGCTTTGTTATTCTCTAAAAAAAGTTTACCAGATCCATAAAACATTAAACGTTTTTAATAGGCTCCTTTGAATTCCCTGAGACTTGTTTAGTTATTTTTAATTTGTAAAGACCCATTCTTTTAAGTCGTAAAGATAACTGATAGATTCTATCTGGTTTTCATTATATTTAAACTTCAAAGAAGATAATTGTAATGGGAGTTGTAGAAAATACAAAAGCTACAGAAACATACTGAACTACATTAGGAATATGCAGTCCACGAAATCCACTCTGTAGAGAAACTAAAGGGTAAGAGCCTGAGTTCTTCAACAAATCAACTGGAAAGAAAGGAATGGAGGAAAAACATGGAATAAAACAGACTTGAGATACATTATTGTCTACGTGAGCAAGTCTAAACTATAGTGTCTCTAAACTTACTCTCAAATAATAAAAAAAAAGAGGATGAGATTAGGTTGGGGCACATAAGAAGGATACAAGAGTGGGGACTAAGTTATATTTCCTAATTTACATGGTGGGATGGTTACAGTGGACTGTCAACTTAACTTTTAGGATGTCCAGGGGATTAGTAAAGCACCCTTCTGAGTATGTCATGGGGGTGCTACCCTACAGGTCAGTATCCAGTCCCTCACTCTTTCCTTTCTGATGCTGTTCCCCTGTTCTGCTTTCTGATCCCATGAACTAAGCAGCTTTTCTCTGTTGTACCCTTCTGCTCTGGTGTTCCTGCCTTGGAGTCAGCTGACCATGTACCAACTCTTTGAAACCATAAGCCAAATAAACCTCTTCTCCAAATTAAGAGTGTCTGGTGTTGTGTCTCAGCAAAGGGAAAGTTAATATACACAGTGATTAGAACGAATGGTACAGTATCCACCTTGTAAGAACCCATTAAACTACATAACTATTTCAGTAACTTTCAGTATCTGTGTCTTATTTTACAACAAAAAGTTAGTTATAAAGATTCATAACCAGTGACAACAAAATCAAAATAATATTAAATTTTCAAGGAAATAATCCTTTAAAGAATGGATTTATAGGGTAGGTGTTAAGGGTGTAGTTCAATGGTAGACCATGTGCTTAGCACGTGTGAAGCCCTGGGTTCAATTTTATATATATATATGAATGATTTAGGAGAATAGAATTCAATGTGTTCATGAATCTAAAGGTCTCATGATTTTCACTAATCTATGGAAATATTCATAGGTAAGAGAAGCCTTCATATAATCTCCTCCTCCTCACATTTTTTTCTTCTTTTTGGTTTTTTGAGACAGGGTCTCGTTGTATAGTTCAGGCTGCTCCTGAACTCACTATGTAGCCCAGGCTGGCCTTGAACTTGCAGCAACCCTCTTGCCTCAGCTTCTCGAGTGCTGAGATTACAGGTCTGTACTACCACGCCTGGCTCCTTGTCACATTACTAATCCCTCCTATGAAGTCAGCAACAGTTAACAGTTTTATATGCATCTTTCAGACCTTTTTGTATTCATTCACACACACACAAATTCATATATATTCATCCTTAAATACATGTATTTAATTTCAAAATCTAAATGGGACCATTTGTGTGTGTGTGTGTGCACATGCACGTGCACATTACCTTCACTGGGAGAAGCTATCAGGCACCTACAATTTAAAAAGGTTTATTCCGGCTCACAGTTTTCAGTCCATGGTTGGCTGGCTCCCAAGCAGAGACTGCATGGTGGAAGGGCCTGGCAGAGGAAAGCAACCCACAACAGCCCAGAAGTTGGGACAAGAACGCATCCCTCAGATCATGCTCCCAGCGACCCCCCTCCAACAGGCCCCACCTCCTAACAGCACATTCAGCCGAGGACGCGTCAGTGGGTTAATATATATGTTGGCCTACAATTTCTTTAAAAAAATTTTCTATCTTGTGAACTTGACAATGGCAAATTCTTTTTGAATAACTGCAGAGCAATCATGGACGCAGCATGACATACGTAGATGCAGCCTTTTCTCTACTGAAGGACATTTAGATCTCTCTCTCTCTCTCTCTCAGTTGCCTCTAACAATGAACTTTTATGTCTCTGTATATCTCACTTGTTTCAGGTCTTACTGACCAAAGTGAACCTATACTTCTTGAACATTTTTGAAATATAAGCTTAATATTTGGAGGTTTAAGACTACTGAGGGTCAAAAGATGCCTCCCAAGCCTCCTGATTACTATTTAAGATAGAAAGAGCCTACTGGGTTAAATAGGGTCAGTTAAAATGGTATTTCTTCTACCCTTAGTGTCTGAGAGACTGCAGTGAAGGATTTACATTTTATTAAGTGGTCTTTATTATGATAATTATTAGGTCTTATTTCTTATTGTATTCTTCCTATACTGGTCATTTTGTGGTGCTAGGATTTACTATCCTGTAAGGATTAGTCTGAAGTAGGTAACCAGCATCTGGATTCTCCACACATTATCTTACTTAAATTGCCATCAGACCTAAAGAATACTAGGCAGATTCTGTTAGTATTTCAGCAGCACAATAGTATCTTTTTTAGCATTTTTCTGGAAAAGTCATATCATTTCTATTTGGTTTAATTTGCTGGATGTTATAAACAAAAATGTTAATGTGGCAATTTAGTAGTTATATATTTTTATAAAAATCAGAAATGTTCAGATTCTACTGATGTCACATAAATGAAAAAATAAAAAAGTACGAAACACTATGCACATATCACTAGTCATCACAGGATTTTAAATGAAAACATCAATGAGATCTCACATTATGCCCACAGGATGACAAAAATTTGAAAGTGGAGCTTGCATGCATGAGTGATGACAATGGTCTGTTAACAGAGGGTATAATTATGTTAGCTGTCTGCACCTCGGGTGCAGAATAAATACTAAAAGGAAGGAAGAGGGAGGCAGGAAGAGGGGTGAGAAAGCAATTTAAACTCAGGAAATCAAGTCATTTTGTTCTCTTTGCTTCCATAGAAATTCAGTGAAGTGACTTTTTCTTAGATTTAAATAACTCTTGGGTAAAATGGTTACCAATACCACAAATTTTCTCTAGATCCATAAGATAAATTCCAAGATTATGAGGTTATATGAACTATGAGGTTATAATACTCTCTTCCTTTACCAATCAATAAAACAAAAATCAGAAGTGAAACAGCAAGATGGTAACATTATTTCCTGTTCTACCATGCCAGAAAAATGAAAGCCACTAACCATAAGACCATAAAGACTAGTATTCAAACTGTACCTTGATGATGCCAACCAAAGTCGTTTTCATCATTAAGATGCCTTCAGTGAAAATGGAAATAGCATGAGTAAGCTTGGCAACCTTTAACAAAGAAAAAGAGGTACATTGAAGGACTGCAGATAAGACTCATCACTTCTAAGGAAAGCTAGATAATGGGCTAATAGTCTTAGTAGGGATGACGCCAACAGGAAATGAATATGTCGATGTAACAAGATCACCAGTGTCCATTTATTTGCCTTGGACAGAAATAAGGCTTTGTGGTGTCAATGAAAGACCACAGTTAGACACACTAGGTAACTGAGACAGAAGGGCTTCATCGGTTCTTTAACCTTCAACAAAGCACTTCCTTGCCTTGAACTTCAGTTTTTCACATCTAACATTTAGTAAGGATGGTTGCTGCCAACTGTGACTCTGAGAGGGAATCTCCCCTTGACAGACCCCTATATTCCTTTTAAGTGACACCAGGAGGCACTGATAAAGTAGGCAGATGCTACAATTTTTAAGTTAAAATAAACATTAAGTAACCACTCAATCGTATAAATTCCTGATGTATGTTTTGAACCTGTATCAGAGAATGGGAAGCTGACACTGGACATTGTATTTTCAATTTTCACTTGACTTCTCACATCTTTCAAGTTCAAGGAGAAAGAGAAGTAGAAGTGCTTGGTGAGAACAAGCTCTGAATTTGCTTAACTCTCAGACTGGCTTAAAAGTCTGGATGTAGGAAATGGTTAATGGGATAGATTATTCTGAGTTGCTCATTTGGTATATAAATGGTTAAATTTAATTATTTTTTTCATTTTACGATGGTGCAAAAGTATGCCCATACTAACACTCTTCTTCACTTTCAGTACAGTATCTAATAAATTATATGAGCTATTAAACACTTTTATTACAAAACAGGCTTTGTGATAGAGATTTTGTTGCACCTCAGGCTAATATAAGCATTCTGAGCATGTTTAAGGCAGGCAGAAAAAGCTATGATATTCAGAGATTAGGTGCAATAAATATACTTCAACTTAGGGTATTGTCAACTGAGAGCAATCCTGTAAGTCCTGGAGCAGCTGCACAAAAAAAAAAAAAAAAAAAAAAAGGAACACAAACATGAGACATGTAAGGGTGGATTTACCAAGACTGCTCCAAAGAAGTGACCTGCTGAGCTCCATTTCCCAGGGCTTTGCTGACACCAGGAAAATGCCAAGAGTAAAGGTGTGGTTGTACTAAAGTGGTAAACTGTGGCTGTTAGTAAGAAAACAAACTGGAACCGGTCTGGTGGTTCCCAGGGGATAGCAGGTGACACTGCCTGTCACACTACATGGTGGTTTGGTTTTCAGTAACAAAAGCCAGAAGTCATAGAGACACAGCACCTCATATCGCGGGCCGAGCTGAGCATAGTCCCTCAGCTTGTCTTTGTCCAGGCGGGTAGGTACTTCGATGATATCATGTGTCTGAAGCTTGATGATCTTCAGAAGAGATGTAAACATGCTTTCTGGGATGATCTGCAGGACCTTTAGTGACAGGGAAAGGAGGAAACAGACTAGAACCTCTTTATTATTTTCAGCTGACCCAAGCAGGATGGCAGTATTAACAAGGGACAAATGTGTTACAAAGAGCAGCTTGTCTACATGAAGAGATGGTGAAAACTTTACCATCAATTGCTCACAGACTATAAAACTAATCCTCCTACAATGCTGCAAGAATATGCACCATGCCTATGCGGCGATTCAAACATGTCAACTAACAGCAAGGGAGAGCGGTCAGCTAGTATGTGACACAGACTGATTATGAACTCAGGCCTGTTTGGCTTCTTGCTCCCTCATAAGTTACTGAATCAAGGACCAAATTCCCCAAGAAAACTTGAAATAGGTTCTGATGAGGATACACTGGTTCTAGTTCTGATTCTTGTGCCAACGAGTTCTATGATTTGAAGAAGCTACTATAAACCTTATTTCTCAGTTTCTGCACCTGTAAAAGGGAAGTTAATACTATCATTCAAAAAGTAGGTATAAAATGAAAGTAAAAATACATCTGCATGCCCACAGTGGCAGTAAGAATAAGTCTGCTTTCAGGCATAAAAATTTCTGAATCAAATTTTAAAAAGGGAAAGGAATACAACTGTACTTTGTACAGGGCCCAAGTGTACCTTTATATTTAAGACAGCTGTTAGTCAACAAAAGGTCATCTTGATGCTTGGCCTACCTTTCTCACGTAGGACACTAGCTCACCAGAGTAATACTGAGACACACTGAGAAGGTCAGGGCTGTTTGCTTGATTAATACGAAGAAGGGGCAGGTCCAAGGCAGAGGCAAGCTAGAAGAAAAGAAACGCACCTGTGTTTTGGGTTCAAAGAAGCCCTGAAATCTCTTTTCAGAAAACAGAACATACAACAAAGTACTTGACGTTTACTCAATAGAAGACAGAAAACCATGAAACCTCATCAGTATACAGTTTCTAACAGTACATTTCTAGAAATAGTGTTGATGCCTAAGATGCTGATGGCTCTCAGGGTGAGGTCCCTGGGCCAACAGAAACAGCATCACCTGTGACTGAGTCAGCCCTGCAGATTTCCTGACCCCATCCTGATGGATGGAATCAGAAATCTGGGGGCGTGGCCTGCAATCCTCATTGTGACAAGCCCTTATGGTCATTCTGATGCATGCTCTAGTCTGAGCGCCAAGGTGCTACTGCAGACAATTCCTCTGCAAAAATCAGACATCCTGATGGCTGAACTGTGGGGCTCACCTAATCTGAGATGCCATCGAGTGTAAGACGTGCCAAGTATTTTATGTACCACTCAGAAAGGAAGGAAATGCTGACAGCTGCACTATGCTATAGCATCAATAACAAAATCCACTTATAAGTAGAGAGATGATACAATATGCAAAAAGGTGCACTTCAGAATTGATAGGTCTGGCGATTCCAAGAGAAGACACTGAATAAATTACTGTTTTTTTACCATATGCTGAAATTACAGGCCCTGCCTGTGTTGTTGGCCAGTATGCCCTAACCTTTAGAGCAAAGCCTGCAGCAGAGACTGGGCTAGAAATTTCTAAAAAGAAGTTAATTTGTCTAGCATTCCTGAGGGCCTGGATTTGACCCCCAGCACAGCCAAAGAGGAAAGGAAAAAAAAAAAGATTTAATTCACATTTAGAGAATAAAGGAGCCATAGGACTCACATTTTTGGTACACTAATAAAACTTATTTTTTTAAAAGTCAATGTACTCATTTAAAAAATAGTGCTCTGTACATTTCCAATTTTTTTGTTTTTGGAGGTTCTGGGAATTGAATCCAAGGCCTTGGCACTGAGCTACCATCCCCATCTCTTTTTATTTTTTTATGTTAAGGTATGATCTAAGTCGCTAAATTGCCCAGGCTGAACTCAAAGTTGCCACCCCCCTACCTCAGCCCCCCAGAATGCTGAAATTACAGGCATGTCCCACCACATCTGGCTTATTGGCATCTTTTGAAACCATGCTCTCATGGAAAAACTGCTGACAATTTTCAGTCTATAATAATACTTAAGGATGAAATCTTGGCCTGATGTATGAATGACACAAGTATGAAGGCCAATTCTTTCTTTGTAACAGACAAGCGATCCTACTGTTGTTTGCTTACCTTTAGGAATGTAGCTCTGAGTTTGGTAACCATGGATGGGTTTACCCTTATGCTTTCTTGCATGATGGATGTAAAACTGTAAAAAGAAATAAATTCTGAGAAGATGTTCCTAGTGGCTTCAACAAGGTAAAGTCAGTCTTTCATTTTACCTGTCAATTAACTGCCAAGCAAAAGAGAGGTCACCAACGATCTGCATTGTGATTAGGACTTCCTCTTTAATGTTAATCGTTCTGATCATTTGGTGGAGGAATTTCCGAGTATCAGCAAGAAACTGACACACTTGCAGATTTGACTCCAACTGGTGAAATTCCTGAACCTGTGTTGCACAAAAACCTCTAATTTAAAGAATTCTCAGTGGCCTGAAAGGTGCTCATTCTTCTTTGAAAATACTTCAAATGAAGCACACTGCTATCTCTTGATAAAATTTTTATTCCAAATTATAATTTTGGAAATATATAAACAAAGTCAAAAAAAGTGCAAACATTTTTAGGATTGTCTTGTACACACTGCTATAAGTAAACACTATTTTCCATTCTATTATAAATAAACATACATTGGAAAAATCTTACTTTTGAAGATATATATCACTGCTAAAGAAAATACAATTTCGGGGCTGGCATGGCTCAGTGGTAAAGCACTTGCTCGGTATGCCTAAGGCCCTAGATTCCATCCCCAGCACGATACACACACATAAATACACGTTATGCTGCAACCATTGTGTGGGTAACTTACACATTATTAAGTTTTCCTGGTTACACTTTAATATCAAATGGTGCTTCAATAAAGACCTGAAATTTTCATGTCTGTAACTCAAGTGGCCTGGGCTACATGTTGAAATAAATAAGGCAAAACACAGAAAGTATCAGATACTAACAAAGCTGCTGACAGTTGTGTGACAGACTAGAAGATTCTCCAAAGAAGTAAAATAGAGTGTAAGCAATTGTTCTGTAATGAGAGACTGTGGTATGCTAACACGGGGCCTTAGACTGTGTTGTCACTTACAGGGATCATCCTAAAAACTTCCAAGAAATAATAAAAGTCTTAAGAAAGTCTGCCAGATGAAAAAGTACAGTTACATCAATTGGATAGTGTTACAGAAAATATTTTAAATGAAGTCTATAGATTTTGCTCTCATGCTATACTTTCCATTTTAAACTTATTTAAAAGCAAAATTAAAAATTTTAACCAGGTGTGGTGCTACACGCCTATGATACCAGTACTACATGATACCAGGCAGGAGGATCACCAGGAGTTCAAGGCCAGCCTGGAATACATAGTGAGACCCTGTCTCAAAAGACAAAAAAAAATTTAAGAGTGGTGAGGTATAATCATTGTTTTGGGTACCTTCATTTTTCAGTAGATTAAAAAAAATTATTTTTTCAAAAACACATATGATCACTATGTAATTTTTCTCATTTTTGTGTATTTCTAGCTTTTCATGTACTTTTTACAAACCTAAAAAATGGTGTGTACACAATTTTGTTTTTACCTCCTTATCACTGATTTACCAATGTTCCTATAATTGTTTTCATGGTTCTTTTTCTAAGACAACATGCTCCTTCAAGTTGAAATATCATGCTTTTTTGCTGTCAATCTACTGATTCTGGTTACGTGCTTATTTGTCCAGTTTTAGGATGCTACATATAATGGTATAGGGAGCGTACTAATGTGCATTTCTTTTGCTTCTGGTGAAACTGGCCTAGATATATTTTTAGGAGCAAACTACTGTAGGGGTCTGAAGGTACAATTCATGAAGAAAACTAATTCAAAGAAGACTTTCCTTACCTCCTCCAGAGCCTGTATTAGTTGCACAGTTTTTCTACCTGCAGCAGTGGAATCATCATAATTTAAAGACAGTATTTGTTTTGAGATCTCTCTGAACCAAGCTTGGAGGTTTTCTGTTAACACAAAAACAAGAAAAAAACTGAAATCTAAAATTCCTATAGCTGTGGCTTTGAATTAATTAAGTCATCTCTTACAAATCCAGTTCTCACTCACAGGATTTTTACTATGTACCCAACATTGTTTGTAGCAATTCTCCAAACCATAGCAAAAATGGTGGGACATGTGCCTCTGCAGAACAGATTAACTTTCTACATAAATAACTTAGTCTAAAATACCTGGCAGAAAACACTTGAAGGCCCGTGTGGGCAGTGTAACCCACAAGGACAAGGTGAAGGTGGCCAAGGAGGGGCGTCAGAAGGAATGATGGGGAGACAGCTATGGGACACTGGTCTGTAGAGGTGAGGACAGCAGAGGTGGGGGAAGGTGCTTGGTCTAAAAGGAGGCTTCTTGCAAGGATGACAGTGGTCAGATTCCCCATAAAGTCAACGTGGAACCTAACACTTGAATTTGATTTGGTTCTCATCCAATTCAGTTTGGGACCAGAATCATGGAAAGAATTAAGTTTGTGAACCGAGCCACCACTATGCATATTTATTCCACAGGTTTGTAAGGATAAAATGAGTAAGATTTGCAAAAATACTTCTTAAGCTGAAGTAAACTGTGTAACCACAAAGAAAAAGTGTAAAATGGGAATGCGAATGATCTGAAACAAGGCTGGTATTTATGAGAACCTAAAAGAGACAACAGACATTTATAAGCCCGATTCTAGACCACTAATCTAGTCAGATGTTATAGATGGTTCTTGTTTTTTTGCTTTTTCATCACGACATGGTGACTTGTAAAACATGATGCTAACTTACATTGCATGACTACAAACTGGCTTTCTATGTAGAAATATGAGTACACTTTGGGAACGTATTCACCAAACAGCATCAAATAAATTCACAAAAGCCAAGATATAATAATAAGTTCTTCTGATTAAAAATAGTTAAAATTTGTAATAAAAAGTTACACTATGAAGCGATTCTACTATATAGTTAACTTCACTGGAAATAGATCTGACAAGATAAATATTAAGCATTTTAAAAAGTTTAATTTGTCATCTTAAAATTCAAACTGGTCTCTCAGAGCTTATTAAAAAGTTCTTATCTATAAAAATTTGAAGGAATGCCACAATTTTCCTGTAGATTTCCTAAAAGAAACAGGATGAAAATCATTAACGCTTCTTTTCCAAAACAGTTTGCAGGTTCCCTCTTCTGCCACTAGATGGCAGGTGCACGGGGTGAGAACCTAGTTAAACATAACCTATGCAGGTAGTAATTAATAGTCTTAGGTGACATATCCCTCTGAAAAAGACCACAAGAAATATACAACCTTTTCTGCTTCCCCTATAAAATGACACATGAGTTGTGTGTACGGTGGGGCTGGGGGCAGAGTACAACTCTAAGCTGTATCTATGAACCAGAGTTTTTAAGAACCCTTGGTTTAGCCTAACCTCACATTTCAAAGTTAAGGCAAGAATCCTTAAACCCAGAGTGGATTTGAACACTGCGCAAGACAGCACAAGGCTCAAGGCAGCCCGCAGGAAACCTCAGCTCTTCACAGCACTGCAACAGAAGGACGACGTCATAATCAAACAACTACGAGAGTGTAACGCCCTTCCGCTTGGCCAAACGATTTGTGCATTTACAGTACTTCAAACACCAATAATTATCCTTGGTGGCTACCGTTTTTTTCCACTCTGGTTAGGGGTTTCACTCCCGAAAAGACATCAGCAAGCTCAGTCATCCGCTCCGAGCCCTCCTTCTTGTAATGCTCCCATTTGGCCTGCTTTTCTGAAAGCATTTGTTTGAACATCTGTTGAAGAGATAGAAAAGACTGAAGAGAAAATCCTGGTCATGCAATTTGCAGAAGAGACCCTGAGTAAAACCCAATTTTTAAATAAAAGTATTAGAAAATGAACCTTCACCCACTTCTGTGTTACACACATTGACAGGCAAAGTGCGACCAGCTCTAAGCCCATGGTTTTCCGACCTGCCGCACAAAAGCGCAACCTGGAGGGTCTGGAAGTCTTCAAATTCCCATGCCTGATGTCTAAATATCTGGCTGAGGTCTTGGTAGGGCAAGGAAACAGCATTTTAGTGTCAAGTTAAATTTGTGACGAGTCACAAATGGGCTTTTCTAGGCCACAATTCCTCCAAAAGCTACTTAACCAGGGAAGGTTTGGGTATCACCCTGCCAGATTACAGGGGTATGGACAAAATTACCAACAGAGTTTCCTTCTTGTTAGATTACACAGAAATTCTGTTTATTAATTCACCCCTTCATAAAACATAAACCTTACCTTGGGTACAGAAGAAAATGGTAAAACTCAAGAGTTTTGTTTCTTTCTTGAAACAAATTTTACAAACACTGATATTCTCATTATGGGACATGCTGTCCCAGACAAAAGTTTAGGATTCGTTCCACTGGGCTCTTAAGAGATAAACAGACACGAATACTGGCTGTTTTCTGAGGAAATCCTTCATTTGTCAGTACTGTAATGAAACTGAAAGGCTGGAAAATGGTAGGGAAGCTCCAGCTACACATGAGGGAGTGAAAGCTATGTGGGGCATTGTGGGGTCTGAGGAGCTTCAGTGAGCTGGGCAGGATGATTAACCAGTAAAATGAAAAGTAAGAGGATGAGGAACACAGGTTCATAACTTTTTTTTCCTTTTGGTTTCTTTTTGAGGTAAGGTCTTGCTACATAGTTCAGGCTGGCCCTGAACTCACTGAGTAACCCAGGCTGGCCTGAAGCTCATGGTGATCCTCCTGCTTCAGCCTCTCAAACACTGGGATTATGGGTGTGTGCCACCACATCTGGCTCAGATTTCATATCTTGTAAAATAAAATTTGGGAGGGCAGATGGTCCTTGAATTAGGAAATACAGTCATATAGAGATTAGAAGAGATACAGGTCTAATTACTGTTTGCAGAAGACTCAGAAAAGGATTCTACAAAAGGCTGGGGCGGGCGGTAGGACAAAGGAAAATCTGGGTCAAAGAGACAAACTGAAAAGTGAGAAATTCAAATCTGTCATTTCTGTGCCCGATTTGTGTTGGGCAGTTTCCTTTTTTGTTTCAACCAGAACTTTTTTTGGGGGAACCAGGGACTGAACTCATGACCTTGTGCTTGCCAGGCAGGCGCTTAGGCCGCTGAGCTAGATCCCCAGCCCTGGTGTTTTTGAGACAGGGTCTCACTATGCCGTTCAGGCTGGCCTTGAGCTCACTTTGTAGCCCAGGCTGGTCTCGAACTCACAAGGATCCTCCTGTCTCGGCCTCCCGAGTGCTGGGATTATAGGCGTGAGCCACCACGCCTGGCTCAACCAGAACTTTGTCTTCATGATAGGCAGACGTCCCAAAGGCTGCTTTGTTTCCTCTGCCTGAGGGGACAGGAGGAAGCTGCCCACACTTCTCCAGTCGAGTCCAGAGAACAGACTGAGGGGCAGAAATGCAGGCTGGGCTCTTGGGCGGCTCGGACCTATCCCAGTTTCCAGTCAGCACCACTGAACTACAGGAAACCGGGCTGCAGCGCTGTGGTTCTGGGTTCTAACCGGCCCATGGGCGTTCTTCCTGGAGGGCAGCTCGCTTGCCTCTGACCAAGCGACTTGCGCATGCCTGATGCCTGCTCCTGGCCTCTTGCCTGGCTTCCTTTTTCTTTCCACTGCACCCCAGGCTCCTCGATGGCAGGGACATGACTCGATTTTTTAAAAACTCCTAATACCTCACTGGGAATAGGTTAGGTATTCAATAAATACTTGCAAAGAAAGAAAACAGTAAAATTACTTAATAGATCAAAACTGCAAAAATCACTGAAGGCATTTAGTGCACGCATTAGCACTGTGCTAATAAGCAGCACCTACATTTTCTAAGTTATGCAGGGAACAGAGTACCCTCATGTGCCTTGAGAGTAAAAAAGCACCTAGTGTGTCTCCAACCAGACTGAGACCGGTTCTGGGTGGGCGTCAACAAGTGAGGCTAGTTTCTGAGCCCACGTAATCCAAATGCCCAAGGCGCTAGTTACAGAAGCGGGGCACACTGAGGTATCCTCCACTTTTATTTTGTCCATAGAGGATTCTTTAGGGTAGGACTAACCTCAGAATTTCCCTCAGTAAGCTCAACTTCCTCGAAGTCCTTTAGCCCACCTTGCTAAATGCAAATCACCCACTCTACTGAACCCTTTACCAACAGGTACCCTGGCTGGTAGAATGCAGACAAATCCTGCAAGGCCCATCCTGGGCTGGCTCCTGCCCATCTCAGGATCACTTCCTGCCACCTTTCTGTTGCCTTCTCCCCTGCAGCCAATGGGCTTTCAGGCCTGTGATGATCACACTCTTCCCTATGCAAGAGGACTGAGACACACACTTAGGACAATGGGGATATGTTCTGGGGGATGTGTGCCCAGTCAATTTCTCATTGTCACAACACTGTACCTGCATGAACTAAGATGGCTACAGTGTCACTGAGTGGTATACTCTAATGCGCTCACCATGGTATTTGGTTTGTTGACTGAAGCATCGTATGGTACGTGGCTACATTCCTTTTCTCCCGGGGATGTTCTCTGGAATATTCCCTACTTTGTCTAGCTAATCCTGACACAGATTTCTCCAGTTCCTTCAGACACCCTTACTTCTGTTCTCAGGGAAGTCTTCAGGCTAGGACAAGATCCTTTATTTTAGGCACTGCGGGAACTGCGTTCCTTCCCTTCAGAGCACAGATCTCAGTTTGCATGCACATTTTCATAAGTGTGATGCTCAGATTAATGTCTGTATTCCTCATTACACTATAACCTTCATAATCCTGTGCACTTTCCATATGACTATATCCTAAAAGATGATATACACAGTAAGTGTTGGTTGAATGTCTAATCCTGTCCTTTTTAAAAATAAGAACTATTTCCCACAAAATAGAATGTATACCTTGAATCAAAAGACACAGTAACTAAATGCTAATCTCTCTCTTAAAAGTATTTTTAAACATTAAAAAAAAGCCCTAAGACTTTGGTGATTATTCATTCAGTATTTTTACCTCTTTGAGTATGAACTCAAACTGTGCAGTATCCAACAGCAACTGGAAGAGAATCTTGGGATTGTACCTGGAGTCTGTTAGAATCTGGTCCTTGATTTGACGGAGGCGTTTGTTATTCGGGTCACAGGCTAGAAGTATGAAGAAAATATGTACGAATTCAGATGAAAGTTTAAGTACTTTGCTTCACTTTAAGCGTTTAAAAAGTATTAAGCAAAATGTTTACCAATAGAGAGAGGTGAAAGAGTGAATCTATTTTAGGGAGACAACTGAATCTGACATGGAGTGTTGTTCCCTGATACACTGTTGAATGAAAACGGTGTTTCTGAAGTTTGTGTTTTAGGGTTGGCTTTTATCACCTGTCTGGTTAACTGGGAGTGCTTCACAGGAGGGCAAAGCACTTAGTTCCTGTCTGTTTGGACCTTGTGGACAGGCAGGCTGAGACTGCTATCCTTAGAGCTGTTTGCAAGGTGGACTCTGAGCTGACACCCGAAAACGTGCTTTTTCAGACCAGCTCTCTCCACTCTGAGGACCAAGAATGACTCACTATGCTGTTTATCTGTTCACACACACAATGTCAACATCTGCCTTCCTCTGGAGTCTGGACTTTTGTGGAGGCCAGGGAGTGGGGGCGCCTACACGATTAGCCCCAGTAAATATGTGCGAACAGAGTCTAACAAGCTTGCCTGGTGGTAATGTTTCTCGTGTGTTGTCACAACTCGCTGCTAGAGGAGTTAAGGAGGTTCTGTGTGACTCGGCTGGGAGAAGACCTTTGGAAGCTTGTGCCTGGCTTCCTCCGGACTTCACCTTTGTGTCCTCTTCCACTGCTGATTTTGCTTTTGCCAGGATTAAATGACAGTCATAATTATTATCATACACTGAGTCTCCTGAGTCCTCTTGGTGAATCTGAAACTTGGGGTGGTCTTGGGGACTGCCTGACACAACAGGGAAGCAGGGTTACCCACCCAAAGATGGCCACTCGACATGGGCAGAACTGGAACTGTGGCCTTCCATCTCCTTGCAAAGGCCAAGGGCATGGCAGGACTCCATGCTCCCTACATGATCCACTACCCAGCCACTGGCGCTTAAGACAACTAAGCAAGGTCACAAAGCTTGGCAGTGATTGACCCACGGACAAAATGACAGCTGCCCCAACTCTCAGTTTGCCCTACCAGCTGCCAAGCAAAGCCATTTCAAATAAAATAAGCAGTAAGTAAAAAGAAAAGTAAAGAATACAAAATACTGATGTTTGCTGAGACTGGTTTACAGGATCAAGAATAAAAAGTAGGATGAGGCAAAAATACTGCAAATAAGGTCTCTTATGGTTAATACATTGTGTCAACTTGAGCAGTTTAGAAGTTTAACTGAGAGACTCAGCAGGGAGCCAGGGTTCTTACTTTGTAAATATCCTCATCCTGTGCAAAGGAGGGCAAGGACATTTTGTGAGTGTTACACCCACCCTGAAGGTGAGGGGGAGGTGGCCTGTGTACAATAGAAGGGTAGAGAAGAGGCTTGCATTTTGGCTTTTTTGCTCTGGCTGCTGCCTTGAAGTGTTGCCCCAGTGCCATGCCACTCTGCTTTGGAGCCAGCTGATTATGGACTGAAGTCTCCAGAACTGTAAGCTAAATAAACCTTTTCTTCCCTAATTTTGGGTGTCAGGTGTTTGTCTCAGCAACAAAGAAGAGTAACCAAGACAGGTCCAAATAAAAACATTAAAGTAACAGTCATTGTTCTCAGTTGAGTGGGGTACAAGGTCTGTGGTATTTCACATGCACACTCATGCCTGCTTTCCCTGGTATAGCCTGGGATGTCTGGCAGATACAACAGACATTGTAATAGCACACACCACGGGGCCATAAGCTCTGCATTGTAACAACATATGCAATGGGGCTGTGTGTTCTATGTTGTAACAGTATATACCACGGGGTGTTTTGGGTGCGTCTGTTATGGTGAGGCCTATGGAAGGTGATTTTATATATCAATTTCTGAGCTACTCCATCAGGATGAGATTTGTGACAACCTGCAAAAGGGGTTCAGTTTTTGTGGAAAATTGCACAGTTCTGATTTCTCATGCATTTTCCAGAACTACCTGGAAGAAATAATTGCAACTGGTGGACACTGACTGAAAAAAGAAAAAATGTTCAGTTTCATATTTTCCTAACCATAAAACAAATAAGAAAACCAAAACCAAAAACTGGAGTTCTAATCGCCTTTATATTCACTCTAATGCCAGAGCCTGGGAAAATGCCTCCAGAAGGCCACTAGGAGACAGTATGAGCACTTGTCAGCCTTTGCACACCAGGACAGAAGGCCAGAGACGCTAAATAAGCAGGTACTAGGTGGGAGTGGTAGCGCATGCCTGTAAACTCAGCACCTGGGAGACTGAGGCGGGAGGATTGCCATGAGTTCGAGGCCAGCCTGGGCTACAAAGTGAGCTCAAGGCCAGCCTGAACCATACAGTGAAACCCTGTCTCAAAAAAGACCAAAAACAACAACAACAACAACAACCCAAAACCAAAACCAAAACAGAATAAGCAGGTACTTTTCCCATGTCTGTCTTACACCCAGATAGGTAAATTGTTTGCTTTTGGTAAATCGTCCTTGTGCAATTAGGTCAGGCAATGGCCAGGCACAAGAATGGAAAACAGATGTGGCAGAAGATAAAAGCTGAGGTTAGCCCTGGCATGGGTACAGAGCTAGAGACACGATCTCACAGAGGAGGGAGCTCAGGCTGAGTCACGAGAAAACCGCAGCTGTTTTTATGACAGGATGAAGTGAGGACTTGCGCTGCTTATATGCTTGTAAATGCAAGACTTTGGTAGAGAAGATTATAAGCTGAGTCGATGTAGTAAAATCCTGAAATTAGAACTGGAATTCATGTAAAAGATAAACAGCTAATTTAAAACAGATCAATTAGATGCTTAAAAGCTTCAGCCATGGTATTCACACTGTGGGTAAACTTTAGGTGGATCTAGGCCAACAAGCAAAGGGGTGCAAAAACCTGCAAAGCGACACTTATGAGAAAGGTTCAAGGAGCTGGAGAGAAGGCTGAGGAGAAACAACACACATGTTCAAAGGCAGGAAGGCTGAGGAAGTCCCACTGCTATTTTCTCTGCAGTCTACTTCCAGGAAGTGGGAACGGCTGGGCTGTAGAATAATCTGGTGTGCATGGTTTTAGTGGCACAATCTCACCTGAAAAGAGAAGTGAGTGCCTGTCTCAGCAGGTCCTCAAGAAAAGTTAGTTGAAGGAAAGATGAAAAGAGAGGACTTTACCAGGCTGCTGAGTGACATGACTCTCAGGAGGAGGGACAATCAGTGGACCAATTCATTAGTCAAAGTTGATGAATAGGGTTGGTCATCTCTGAGCAAGTTCAAGATTATTAGTTCAATGTATTCATTTCTCTACCATTAAAGCATAAGTGTTAGTCACTCTTTGTAGGTTCTGTGGAGATGATTCACAGTCAAGGAACTCCGTGAAAATGGTGGTCAAACCACATGGGCAGAGTCTCAAAAGTTTCATTTTTTTTCTACATAGAAAAGTTTGAGACCAAATCTTCCTGAAATAAGCACTTTGGTCTGGTCAAGTCCTGAACTCAGGGAGCCCATGTTTTTCTGTACTTCTAAAATCATACCACTGATTCAATACTTCTGCAGTCTGGAATTTCTTCTGGTTTTTACCTCATTTTACTAAGTGCCTGGCCGGTTCCTGCCTCCTGGACCTTTTTCTGACCTCCTCTGCTCCTCCACCCCAAGCAATGTTTCCCTCCCTACACTGGACTCATGCCACGCTCACTGCCTGCTTAACACAACTGGGTCTTACTGCCTGGACCTTGCATCACTTGCCTATGGCTGCACTAACAAATTAGCACACATTTAGTAAATTAAAACTATTCAAACTGAAGAGCAACCTCTTCAATGTAACATGTCTACAGGCTCAAGAGATTAGGGTATGGACAACTTTGTGAGGGTGGTTTGGGAAGAATTATTCTGCCTAGAACAGATTTGCAGCTATCTTTCTTTGTACTTACATACCTTATCTCCTCAGTCCAATTAATAACAAGCACCTTCAACACAAGACCTAAACGTCCTCAGACTCCCCAGCACCCGACTTATCCAAGTCGACACAGAGAAGGTTGAAAGAGCAACTTGACTCTTGCCCAAGGACCCTTTCCCTGCTAAACCACTTTGCTTCCTGAAGTAGATCTTAATTCAGAAAAACTTCCTATGGAGCAATGTGACGGTGGCCCTCCTCGCGTTACCTGAGTCTGCCGTGTGAAGCATCAGCCACCGGATGGCCACGTTGCAGTCTCGCAGGCAGTTGAGGAGCTTTGGGATGTTGTCCAGGACCATCTCCTCCCTTAAATAACCTTCTTTCAGAAACTGCTGCACTTGGGCATGCACGCGCCCACTGACAGTGGCATACCTGCTTGCCTTTGAAGATTAAAAAAATTAGGATCATGTTAAAACTTATTATCTTCAAAACAAGCCACATTCAATTAAATCCCTAGATAAATAAGCCAACTTGTCTTCTTTCCTGCCCTCACTCCCTCCTTCCTTCCTTTCCTTTCAATAGTAACATTTCTACATGGCATGAACGACATGTGGACTGCAGTTCAAACGCTGAAGGGCAACTGGTTTACTGGACGCCTCTGGAAAGAGCACTGTACTTATCATTCTGAGACTAAGGCTGAAGGTTCGGTGTGACTTGGGTTTAACCTCTGCACAACGGTTTGCTCAAACGTCAAGCGGAGAACCAGACTGGGTGGTTCCTTGGATCCATCCCTTTCCTAACTTGGATAACTGAGAAACAGGAAGACAGAAGCCGAATTGCCTGTTGTTATTATTGTTGAAAATGAAGGCAGAACAGAGCAGATACATGAAAAAGATCAGACTTCTACAGGTATATAAAACTTAACAAAAAAATACACCGTAGAATATCATTATTGAATTTTCAAACCAGCCTTTTGGATATTTGGTTATTCTGTTTTACTAAAGCAAGACTCAAATGCTAAACATCATTGACCTAGTCAAGTTAGGTTAAAACTACCAAGAAGCTTTAAAAAATGTCATAGATGAGAAAATAGAATTTTGGAAAGGGGTTTTTTTACTAATGAAAAATTAATGTTTTGATATCAGTGATTATGAAAGTGCCGCTTACTCTAATACATTTCTAGGAGACACGCCAATGTTCAAATTATTTTTTGCATTATTTATATAACTCAATTTATTTGAATAAAACATGATAAAGTTTTTGGAGTCAATACAGGAATCTCAGTAACTCTGGCAGCTAAGCTGAGGAATATAATCATTCAGAAATATCAGGTATGTATCCCAGTAATTTACTTTTATTCCTTTACTACACAAATATTTTCTCTGCCTTCTGTCCTTACCAAAGAGACAGACGATAGCCATTTAATTTATAATTTAAATATGCATGTCTTAAGTTTTAATGCTTAAATAAGCTAAATAACACATCAGGAATAATGACTTTAAACTATGGTGACAGAATACTCTCCACATTCAGTTACCATCTTTGGCATTCATCCTGCCAACAGCAACACATTAATTCCAGCAACTGGCGAAACTAACCCTGTCCATAGGACATTGCATAAACAAGATAAAGTCAGTTAGGACTATACCTTCATTATACTGACTTGTCTTAGGATATCAAATAGCCTTAGGACCCAAGTGTCCAATTTATTATACACAGACATTAAAAATCTATACTTGTATGTTTTTTCCAATGTACAAAATTTACCTTTTATTATAAATGGCTATGGGGACACTTTCCAAATTCCTTAGAAAAGCTACTTAGGTCAATTCCTACTTCATAATTCAGGCTTGTAGTCATCAGGAGCCTCTCTGGTTAGGCAAAACTTACCTGTTCTCTGACATTTGAAAGGTCCAGGGTGTTGTTTAAAGCAGTTTTTGCAGCTTTGTAAGGTTCCCAAGCATCCACTAGGTTAACTGTGATTCCCATGTAAATACTAATTACCTGAAAGAGAACACACTCACTCAGTATTGTCTGCTACTACTCACTTCAAGGTGGGGGGCTGGGAAGAGATAAAGCTATATAAGACACTGCGCTCTTTCCAGCTTAAACTCATGGAAAGGAACATTCCTTGGACTTTCCAAATACATAGGTAAGGACTCTTCCTTATGAGCACTACGAAACAAGAACAACAAGAATGCTATTCAGGGAAAAATAAGCAAAGCAAAGTTTCCTTTCAAACTGCTGTCCTTTAGCTTCCTAGATGAAGAAAAATGAGAAGGAACAAAAAAGCAGTGAGTTTGACTAAAACAGAGGTTTTCCCAAACCTTTTTGTCTTTTAATGCTCTTAAAAGTTACTGAAGACTCCTAGTTTAAGAAAAAGTCTATTAATATTTATATTATACATTAAAACTGGGAAATTTAAAAATATTTATTTAAAATAATAACAAACTCATTCCATGCTAACATAAATATTTTTCAATAGTAAAAACAAACACTGGAATTGTCCAAAAACATTTGTACGAAGAGTGGCTGGTTTACATTTCTTCAAATCTCTGTAACATTTCTTCCTCGTGAGTCCCAGAGTTTTTGAGTATGTGGAGTGCACGTTATGACTCAATTCATTTCAGTATTCTGTTTAATATTATAAATGATCTTCACCTCTATTAAGGATTTTCTTTGACTTTCTTGTGTTACATTTTTTCAGTAGTATATACACTTATTTTATTTTTTTGGTTGGAATTTGCGTGACAGCTTTCTTTTTTGATCCCTTTATGTTAGAGTGTATGCAAAAGGGTGTTTTCTATTTATTTTGTTTAGGTTTTTTTAGGTATGTATCTTACAGGCATCATGAAGCTGGATTTTAACTTTTTCTTAACACTAAATATGCTTGTAACTATCGTACTATACTCTAAACTTCTTTAATATACACTGATACCATGAAGGAAAATTATCAGTTTTTGTCCTGATTGCTCAACTCCAAGCTCAGAAGCGTGACTGATCAGTGGACAGGAAGGAACAATCCCTTCTTATCTGTAGATTGTTCTCATACCGGCAGTCAGTTAAAGGGTCTCTCCTAATAGACAGTTAATGTGATTCAGTAGCTGTGATTCAATAGTTAAGAAGTAGAACAAACTCTCCTACCTGAGCATATGAATTGATTCACTGCTCTTGGTAAAATCTTCTTGTGCAGGAAAAACATTTCATATACACTAGGTTTGTTAAGTTTTATCACTTAGGAATATTTTTAAGTCAAACAAGGTTTAAAAGTTACAAACATATCCCAGCAGCCCTGTAAATCTCAATGTGCCCACACAGCTGCCTTGCAGATAAAACTTATGTAAGTGAAATAGCTTTTCACAAAATGACAAATGAGATGAATTTTGCTATTTTAGATTCACAAAATGGCTTGGACTCATAAAATAGAAAAGAATTTTAAAAATCCTCATGTAACCTAGTTGCATTCTCAGTAGCAGAAGCAAGATACATTTTAGTAAGTGGTTTTATCCTCAGAGTAGCCATGGATGGAAAAGACTACCAGGTTTGTCAGGAAATTTTACTGACTGATTTAGTCTTTCCTGTTTTGATATATAAAATTTCCAACACACTTCATTCTGCCTAAGTGATTTTATAACACAATATTTAAAACATCATGACCTCTGGTTCAAGGACAAAAAAACAGAAAGTAGGTTTTGTTACAAATTTATTGGAGAAGAAAAAAATAGTAATAACTTGCCCAGTTGTCTGGAAAGTATTTATCCACGATCTCTCTCATTTTTGCTTGATGGGTGTGGAGAATGGTAGACTCAAAGTAGAGAATCACATACAGCATAGCAGCTTGATTGGCTAGGGCTGTGCTGCGGTGCTCTGGCAATGGGTAGGCCGAAACCTGCAACAGAGACATGACCCCCACACGGAACTGTGGCTCACATCTGGACGTGTAAATCCTGGAATTAGGTCATCTGTTCTAGGGCACATCTGTTTCCCAAAAGTTTATCACCTTCAAGATCCTGGACACTGGTGACAATTCTCAGGTTGTGGCATTGACATCCAGGCTCTTTCTTCTGTCTGATCCCTAACCCCAACATACTCTCTTCCTTTCAGTCCTAGACTCTGGTGCAATTCTG
>RJWT010011275.1:0-23439 GCA_004365215.1 Cuniculus paca
AGCAAAACCCTGTCTCAAACCAAAAAAAAAATAAATGAGAGGACTAAGCCAGACCTAGGAAAACAAGATTTACTAGGCTAGGCAGGGTAACCCAGGCAGAGGGAACAGCATAAGCCATGGCAAGTAAACACAAAGGACTTTCAGAGTAGTGTCACTAACCAAGATGAGAACACTGGGCCTCTGCAGAAAGACAAGCCTGTGAGTTGGAGCTCAAGTGAGGGGGTCTGGACTTGCCCCAGAAGGCTGTAGAGAGCCCTTGGATGAATGTGAGCAGGACAGGTTGAAGATGAGATGTGTATTGTGCACAGGTCCCATCTGGCAGCAACGAGCAGAGTCAGATGCTCATTCTTCACCCCAGCAAGTGGATACCACTGCCTGCCTCTAAATAGGACACCAGGCAGCAGCCTCTCCTTTTTTGTCCCCTTTGCTCCTGAACTCAGGCAGGTGGACAACTGAGACCCCAAGACAAACTCATTTACTATGAACCCAAAGAATACATTTCCAAAGAACTTCGATCTGAAACTTCAGTAGTGCCATCTCAAGGTGAATGACAGACCTGGTGGACACTCAGAGTTGGTGACAAGAGGAGACAGCACAGGCAGTGGGAACCACAGCTACAGAAGGCCACCGCTTTGCAGATTAAATGAGACCAAGGCCCAGCTGGCTCGATCCCCTCTAAAGTAGGTGTCTTCCAGACATTTCTTCAGTGGCAGGATGCTCAGGACTTTCTCCATCCAAAATATTCCATCCTCAGCTGAACCAAGCCTCCCACTTGGTCGACTGCAGCTTTTCGAGGTGATAAGATGCCTGTGGAGACCTAGTTTGTCTCTTCTTTGCCTGAATATAATTCTGGAGTGATCTGACTTCAACAGAATGGGAAGGAGACAGTCATTTCCCTCCTTTCCAAAACTGAACTTCTACAATGTAACCTAAACAAGCTTTCCTGACAGCTGTATTAGTGCAACCCCCACCTCATACCCAGGATCCTTTCTCAGGGTATGACTGTGCTTTGTACTGTCTCTTAAAGTTGAATTGCAGTTATTTTACCATGTGACAAGATGATTGAAAAACAGGCCCCAGAGCAAATTCATCTTTGTCTCTCCCCTACCGAGCTCAGCACAAGATCTGGCATAGACTGGCAGTGCATCAGTGTCTGTGGAATGAAGAGTGAGCACTACCGGATGGGATGCCCTGAGCAGACACTACCCAAGGGCCAAGTGAAGCAGCTCAGGATCTACGACTCAGGTCTGAATCTCTATTCCCACTAACTCTTTCCCATCAGCCCACAGTTTCCAAACTGTCCTTGAGCCAGGAAACAGCCCTCACCAGACCCAACCTTGTTGGTGATCACAGACTTCTAGACTCCAGAACTGTGGAAAAATCAACTTGCATTGTTTAAGCCAGCCAGCCTACGGAATTTTGTCATGGCAGCCCAAACAGACTAAGACTGTCCAAGGAGTTGAGATCAAAAGCCTTAGGTCCAGCAAAATTCTCCCTGGGCTCAGCAGCACACCCTGGAGGAGGGGCAGGGGCACCCGAATCTGCTTGAGAGAAACAGCAATACCCACAGACGCTCCTGAACGACAGCTCAAGGCCAGTGATGTATCAGCATCTGCTAGAGTTGCATTGCTTTTGGCCACATCACATTTTTGCAAAGCTGGGTTTTCAGTGGTTATAGTGACAAAAAGCAAGTTCCATGTGAAAACCAGTGCACACCAGGAAATGAAGGTGGCGGGATTCAATCTGATTCTCAGTTTTGAGAAACTGCAGTGTTTGATGGCACATACATGCCATTACTGCATAATTCTTGTTACCTGAGATAGAACAAAAATTTTTTTCTTTCAATTTGTGTGAGCGACTTCTTTTTTCAAATGATTACTAAGCTGTAAAGACATCCAAATACACATTATTTGGATTTAACTACTTAAGAAACAAAACTACTAGCTATTTCTTTTGGCCTTAAGGTACCATGAAAAATTTATTAAGATATGAAGGATATTGGGAACAGAGGAACTGTGGAAATCTCAGTTTTGGGCATTTTTACCTGGACTTCAGTTTCTCTATACTATCTGAACTGGGAACAATTATATATCATAAGGTTGTTGATAGACTCAATTGGGAGAGGATATATGCGGTGTTTAGAATGGTATCTGGCCCACAAAAGCTGCTCTGTATATGTTGTTGTTATTATATAAAGGCCAAATCATTAATTGGCATTACTGAAGGAGAAATATCAAAAGTGCAGCAAAGAACAATTTTCTAACAATCTCTTCTTTTATTAATGATGTAACGACCACATACAAAGTGCTCTGACATACATCACTGGGAGTCACAAGGAGAATGTTCCAGCTGTCTGTAGTTTAACCTTGAAACCTTGAGTAAGGCACCCCTTCTTCCTAAGCCTCAGTTTCCACACCTGTATACCACACATTCAGAGGTGATGACCACGTTGTTGGGGGAGGGAGCATAAACCCCTTTCCTTAGGTGTGCAAACCCCAGCAGGGACCAGACAAGGATAAGAAGTTCCGCCAACAGTGCGAATGTGCAGATGTGGTGGTCGACAGTGTGCAGCTGATCTGCTAGTCACAGGCTATTGTTATCAGCTTATTGGGTGAGCTCCCCTGGAACCGGCCGGGAAAGGAATGAGTTTCCCAGCTTACTCAGAGTGGAAGGTAATGAAGCCCTTCAGACTGTTTCAGACTTCTCCCTAAATCAGACCATCTCTGAATTTGTGGATCAAGGTTTTGCCCGCTATAAAATCAGTTTTGTACTCAATTCCTTAAACAGAGATCTGTTAAATGAACCTATAGTTTTTAAAGTGTAGTTTTGTATTAGGGTAAGGGAGGAGATGAAAAAGGAGAAGGGGAAGGGGAAGGGGAAGGGGAAGGTGAGGAGGACGAGGACGAGGAGGAGGAGGTGGAAGAGGAGAAGGAGGAAGAAGAAGGGGAAGGAAGAGGAGAAGGGGAAGAAGAAAAGGAAAAAGAGAAAGAGGAGGTGGAGGAGGAGGAAGAAGGGGAAGAAAGAGGAGAAGGGGAAGAGGAAGAGGAAGAAGAAGAGGAAAAAGAGAAAGAGGAGGTGGAGGAGGAAGAGGAGGAAGAAGGGGAAGGAAGAGGAGAAGGAGAAGGAGAAGGAGGAGGAGAAGGAGGTCTTCTTTTAAAAAAAAAAGAATTTCAGTTTTCATCAGATCAAATTTTCTTTGCCATTTGCCTCTAGGATTCCTAGGGATTCTGATTTTTTTAATGCTGAATTTATTCCTTTATTAGACAGTCATTGAAATTGACCTCATTCCTGTGGAGGAGCGATTATGGATTCAGTCCTTTTACAAGGCTGCCGGCTGACAGAGGAGACCGCTGGTAGCTTCAGGGAAATATTGTGTTTTATAAAATGAGAGATGAGGTTGTTATAAAGCTGATTTGGGCATGTTTTCCTAAATTAAAATAATAATAATGGGAAAAGTTTTTTCCAGATTTATGTATATGGATAAAGCCTCAAAGTTTAAAAAAAAAAAAAAAGAAAAGAAAAAAACTAGTAAATGAAGATGACCGTCAGGCCCTGGCCCCAGCCTGTGGTGCTCCAGGCATCCACGGAAGACAGTAGAATCACCCTTGCCTTCCAGATTCTCCCTGAGGGCACACAGCATTTGGACAAAAAAATATTTAGACGCAACCCAACAAAAACAATTGCCTTTTGGGCTTTAAAAAAATCACCTTGTTCCATCCTTGACAATGATCCAGTGACTTCATGATACTCCTGGTAGAAAGTGAGAGGTCAGACCTCCCACAGCTACAGAGGGGTGTAGTCAGAACTGAGAGTTTCCTTCTTGTATAGTCTGAGACCCAGATACACCAGGTTTGGATCCTGGCTCTGCTGCTTACTGACTGTGTGACTTTCAGCAAGTCACTTAACCATTCTGTGCTTTGCTTTTCTCATCGGCTGAGTGGAAATAACAATCAAGAGTCAAATGACTTAATATCTGTAAAGTGCTTGGAACAGGGACTGGCATACATCACGTGATGGGAGCAAGCTGCTGGGGCCATCTCTTGCATCTGGTCCACAGATGTTCTTCCTTCCCTCCCAGCCAACCCCTCCTGATACTCCATTTCCCCAGTCAATTCACTGCTCATTTTCTAACTTTTGCCTTCACCTCCTTCCCATATCCCAGAAAAGTCTATTGGACCTTGACACCACTCAACAGCCCTCTGTTTCTTCCTGGTCCATCCTCTTGTTTCTCCTGGAATCTGCCTTTCTCATAAAACCCTCACTCTTACCTGATTGTTTTTTGGCTCAATCTGAGGCAACAAGAAAAAGATACAAGCGGCACAGAGAAAAGGGAGAGAGGTAAGATATGGGCACAGAGAGAGTCATCACACCACACAGTTGCGCTGACTCTCTGAAGACGAAGGCGAGGTGTGAGCTTAAATGTGCTCTGATGGGGGAGGGCACAGGGCTGCCGACATAGGCTGTTCAGCAAGTCATGGTTGAAGGAGGTAGGAACATTTGTGGCACGCGTGGACTCTGGCAAGGGCAGCTGGGAAGAAGAAACCACAGGGGTATCTGGGAAGAAGGAGCTAGACACCATTATGATTTAGCATTTGGACCTTGCTATGATGACTGGGCAAATCTCAGGTGGGGGGCCTATCATTACCCACTTCTTCTTCACAGAGAAAACAGAGCCCTCAACCTCATTCTACACTTCTCACCCTCTCCTCCTCCTGGCCATCCCCCCTTACTCCCACCCTTCTTCCTGCCACAGTAAAGGCCCATCACTGCCATCCAAGGCTGGCTGCCATCCCTGGCAGGGTCTGCCAGCGCAGCTGTGCAGCTTGTGCATTTCACAGGGCTGTCCCACCAAGGTGCAGTGCAAACTGAAACGTGAAGCAGAAGGATCACAAGTTCAAAGCCTTCCTGGGTAGCTTAGTAAAACCCTCTCAAGATAAAATAAGGAAAGGCCCTAGGTTCAACACCCAGCACTGAGTCAGAAGAGAAGAGCATGATGTTCCTCAAAAGGAATTTTCTTCTACAGTGACCCCAAATGCCTTGCAGCCAGCCCAGCTACATCAGGTACCTCATGGCTGCTCTGGGGAGATACTTGTCTTGGCTGTAGCAGGCTTTGGATGTGGACCTATCCCAGATACTCTTCCCCGCAGGCCCTCTGGATGGAATCTCAACTGCAGCTCTCTAGATGACTCCACAGCTCTGCAGCCTCCTCCACCTATGACCAAATGAAGTCTAACACTACACATTTGCCTGTTCAGTCTGTGCACTGTTCCCCTCTTATACTGCAGCACATGTCCTAGTAAGCTTGCCTCTTCTAGATGAAAAATTCTTGTCTTTCATGATTCTTTTGGTTTTGGTTTTTTGAATCACAGTCTCCTGTAGAGCCCTGGCTGGCCTCAAACTTGCAATAATCCTCCTGCCTCTGCCTCCTGAGTGCTGAGATTACAGGCATGCTCCACCACATGCAGTCTGTCTTTTCATGATTTTCATCTCAAGTAGAGCATGCTGAGCTGATGCACTAAAAGAGGGCAATACCAAAGGCCACTGGCACTGAAAGCAGTCAGCAGCCAGAGCTGGTGATATTGAAGTCAGTGGCAAGCCATGGAGAATTGCCAGCAGCTACCACCTCAAGTAGCCAGAAGAGTTCCCAAGGCCTGTCAGTAGCAGCTTGCTCCAAGCCCACCAATACTAAAAGAGCTGGTAGCCAATGGCATTCACAGTTCAGGCCTGTTAACACTGAAACAGCTACACTTCACCAATTTGGGATTTCTATGCAAATTGAATAAGAACCCTCAGCTGATTGGTAATATCTTGGAAACCCATACAGGAACCCTCCCCATTAGAAGAAACTCAAGATGGGCTGAGGATGTGCTCAGTGGTAGAGTTCTTGCCTTGCAAGGCCCTGAGTTCAATCCCCAGTACCACAAAAAATAAAAAAATAGAAGAATCTGAAGAATAGGGCAGATAATGGTAATGGTTGTTAGCAGGCTCAAGAACCAGTCCATGTCTGACTTCCCTTTCACATGTAGTGAAGAAACCATACTAGTCAGTGACTAATAAAAAAAAGAAAAGGGCCAGGAGTAGGGGTGTAAATCAGTGTTAGAGCACTTGCCTAGCATGCACAAGGCCCAGGCCTAAAAAAAGAAAAGAGAAAAGAAGGGAAGAGAAAGCAGTTTTTCCAAATTGACATATGCCATAAGTATAAAACATACATTGACTTCAAGGACTTAGTAAAAACAAAAAATGTAAGTATCTCACTAATAATCTTCATATTACATGTCACATTAGGGCTGTTGTAACACAGTACCACAAACTGTGTGGCTTAAAACAAAGGAAATCTGCCTCACAATTTTGGAGGCTGCTGTAGTCAGGGGTCGCAGGGAGAAAGATTACAATCTGGACACAGAATTTATAATATTATTTATGATGGTTACCCAGTGTTAGACACAAGAAAGTACAGGAAATCTGTCCACAACACCAAAGTCTGTTCTGGGAAGGCCCAAAGGCCAGCAGTGGAAGCTAGAAAGTCTATGCCAGCAGGATGAAGGATCTGTGCTAGTAGGTTGAGGGTTCTACAGTGCAGCCAAGAAGCAACACTCAAATAAGAACCAGAGCTCCCCAAAAGGTACCATAGCCATCCTCAGCGACAATGAGGTCCTGCACTCCTCCGACAATGAGAACAGTCAAGTACATACCAGGAAGCCAGCATGACAACTTCTCCAGGAGTTTAAACAGCAACCATCTTCCCCTCTGCAGCCAGGAAGCGATGCTCAACATAAGGACCAAAGCTCCCCAAAGTGAACCACAGCCACTCTCAATGAGAAGGTCCTGAGCTCCTCCAATGATAATGGCCAAAGTCATATTGGGGAGCCAGTCTGACAAGCTCCTCCAGGAGAACCAATGACTCCAAACAGCAGCACTTAGGAGAACCCACAACGCCTCTGCTCTTCCTCTCCACGTCTTTTTTTATGCTGGTAACTTTCCTCAGGTGGGCCATCTACATGCAGCATCATGCTGATTTAATTCAGCTGGTGTTAAATTGATCACCAGTTTTTAATCCATAGCAGAGGCTAAAATTCAAAATCAAGGTTTCAGCAGAGAAATTGTCCCTCTAAAAACTAGACTAGGAATACCTCCTTGCCCTTTGCTAACTTCTGATGGGCTGCTGGTCCCTGCTGTTCCGTGGCTTGCAGCTATATTGCTCCAGTGCCTACCCCTGTGTTCACATGGTATTCTCCTTATATTTCTGTGTCATCACACACCACCATCCTCTCTTACAAGAATATTGGTCATATTGGAGTAAAGGCCTACCCTACGTGTGACCTACCTATGACTTCATCTTAACTAGTTATGTCTACAGCAACCCTATTTCCAAATAAAGTCATATTTTGAGGGTTTCAGTACATCTTTCTGAGGCACACACTCAACTTCAAACACATTGAGTCAAATAAAATGATTAATTGCATATGGGGCTGACATTGTATTTCAATTGGATTGATGGCTAGGGGCATGTGTATTGTAGCTTGACTTGCTGTTTACTATTGATTAGGTAACTTCACAACTGAAAGCGTAGATAACCAATAGCAATCCAATAGTGAGTAACAGTTAACCATAAAAAAAACCAAGAGTGATCAATGAACTCTATCCTGCAGAAATGCAAATAACAAGATTATAACTCAAAGCTTGCAGATTTCTTTCACACATCCTTTGGCAATCTTATTCCAACATTCTTTCTCTTAAGTGACTATAAATATTTCTCCCCTCTATAATTTCTTGAACTAACCATCCTGCTGAATAGTTCACTAAAAGGTTAATTAAATCTTTGTTCCGTGTCACTTTGTGGGAAGTCAAATTTTCAACACTTAGGAAGCAATCTTTGACCCAGGATTCTGAGGAAAGTGGCCCCTTGACCTCCCATCCCAGTTCCAAGTTACCGTCTTTCCAGAGCAAGACCTGGCTCCTGCAGAAATAACTGCTGTGGTGCTCCCTGCTTCCTAGACAATTAACTAGCAAGCAATGCAGAGGTAACACTCAGAAGTGGCTATTCCAGCGAAAAGCTGGGGTTTAAGTATCCACAGACCTTGCATGAGACTGCTGAGCCTTCCTGACCTTTACAAGGCCAGGAAATTGCTGATGCAGGGTGATTACCCAGCAGCAAACCTAGGATTGTTCAGAGAGCAGGGAGCAGAGCAGTCTCCTTCAGATGCCTTGGCAGAGGGCAATGATAGCTTCCTGAGAAACACAGAGCCTCGGTCAAAAACCCTTGATCTCTGACCACCTTTAAGGTCACCTCTCAGCCAGATCTTGAAAACAAGCCTGAACAAGCCCTCTGGCTTCACGTGCATCTAGTTACTTGTTTTGATCACTGATTTTAGAAGTAGCTTATCTAAACAATAAAGTAATAGACCCCTACTAGCTTTGCTGTAGATAACACCTTTGGTGTATGGTCACCTTGGTAACAACTGTTTAGATTCTCCAGGAATTTGGAAGTAGATCTAATCAGCTGGAACTATCCACCCTTAGCTCGGGCTCATGTGGGTATCAAACTGTTGCTGGATGCTGGCGGTGCCCAGTGGTCCTTTCTAGGCTCTTACCGCCCTGTTCAAAGAACTAGAAAAATCAGAGACTGTATAAGCTTCACATTTATTAAAGGTAAAAGTGGAAGAAAAACAGTGAAAAAGAAGTGTTCTGAAGAAGTGTGCCGAAGAAAAGAGAAGAGAAAATACTTCCTGCATGCAGGACAGGCACTACAGGAACGAGAAGCTAAGGAACCAGGACACTAGGCCACCATCTTTTACATCTTCTTTCTGATGTCTGATCTGGGACATCACACACAGGGATATCTGTGTGCATGCATTCCCAGCCCTCATGGACATGTCTCCATGATTGACAGGCCACATGCAACTGCCCAGCCAACTTGCCATTCCCTAATCTCCTACTTCGTTGATGTCAGGGGCTGAAAATGTCATTCTTGAATCATGTCAATGTCACCATTTTCTGAACATGCATCCTGTGAGTCATGAAATTTCATTATACATGAAGACCACTGATTACTTCACTTTTCCCTGCCCCCAGTCACTTCAGGCCATCCTATACTTTTGTCCCAAATACCCTTAAACCTTATCTTTGGGGAGCAGATTTGAGACCTGGGGCTCCAGCCTCCTCACATATGGCAGCCTCATGAAAAAAAACTTCCTGTTTTGAAAAATTATACTGTTTAGATAACAATCTAAACACTAAATCCTAAGCAGTATGTAGCATATGATAGCATCTCAGAGGGATCCCAAAGGAAAATGAGATAGAACAAGCAGGTGCCAGGTCCACAGAACAGAACTGTAGCCTGAAGAGACAAATTAACACCTGAGTGTTTAAAAAATGATGATAGCAGGCTTTATGAAGACCCATATGCATCACGAAAAGAACTTCTGAAGCTTAAAACTAGAACTTTGAGCTTTAAAACAACAGATAAATTAAAGGAACAGATGTCATTGTTGAGCGCTGAATCACACACCTGGCAGATCAAGTATAAGAAATATCTTAAAGCTTAGAGAAGAAAGATAATGAGATAAAAGTCATGAGGGAAAAGATAAAAGATTTAGAGGAAAGATCCAGGAATCCTAACATGCAAAGAACAAAAGCTCCAGATGGAGATAAAGTAAGAGTTGGAAAAGAGGGAATAATTAAAACACATGCCAGAAGAACATTTCCCTGAACTGAGGAAAGACGAATAGTTTGCTCAGTCCACAGAGACAGAAGAACTGCCTAAGAAGTTATTCACATGATAAGATGGAAGAAAGACACTCAAGGATATATGAGAACTCAAAGGTGAGCCAGCAGATAAGAGCCAACAAGCATGAACTACACATGATCTCTACTTCACCTCTGGCCTCCAAATCTCCTGCCAGAAGCTTCCTTGTGGCCCACTCCAAGAAGAAATGTATAGGTAAGGCAATTCGTAAAATGTAGTTCATTCTAGCCAAGTGCACACATTTCAAAGCCACCATATATCAGCTAAGGCAAAAAGAACCAAACAGCTATTTTTACCCCACTCTTGTCAAAGACCAATAAGGCAATAGCATAAAAGCTTAGCCATTTCTACCTAAAGGAGGATTCCTCTAATAGGCAACTCCTGCCTTGGCGCTCCTCTATCAGGCAAGCAGAGATCATATTAGGAATATATCATGATACAATGGCTCCTCCCACCCGAACCTAAGTCCTCTCATTTCTTTACATAAGTGTCACTCCACAAGAAATCTTCTGTGCCTCTAACTCTGTCTCAGCCTCTGTATCTCAAAAGTTCTAATCAACATAAAATAATTTTAAAGCAGATATTACAAATATGCTCAAAAATTCAAAAGAAAATATGCTTCCAATAAATGAGCAAATAAGAAATTTCAACCAATAAAACTACAGGAAAAAAAAACCAAATGGATTATTCTGAACACAGAAGAATACATAAAATTTGATCTTTTTAAGTTCACTGGATAGGTTTAACAAAAGATAGAGGTAACAGAAGGGGCAATAAACTTAAAGATAACATGAATAGAAATTAAGCAGCTTTAAGAACAGAAAGAAAAAGAATAAAAAGAATGAGTAAGAGCCGGGGATACACCTCAGCAGCATAAGTGCCTGCCTGGCAAGCTCAAGGTCCTGAGTTCAATTCCCGGTACAAAAAAAAAAATTAGCAAAACCTCAGTGAACTGTGATGCGATATCAAAAGGTTTAATGTTTGTATAAAGAGAATGTCAGACAGCAAAGAAAAACTGGCATAAAAAAAAAACTTTTGGGAAGAAATAATAACCAAAATTTCTTATTTTAGTGATATTTATGAATATACTGGTTCAAGAAGCTCAACAAACCTCAGGCAGGAGAGAGAGAGAGCAACATACAGATAATTTTTATGCCAAACTGCTGAAAACTAAAAATAAAATATTATTTACATGTTGCACACTAGGGAACAATGATTTGAATGGCTTCTGACTTGACATTAAAATAAAGAAGGGGACGGAAGACAATAAAATACATCATGAAAGTGGTGAAAGAAGAACTGCCAACCCAGAATCCTATATCCGCTAAACTACTTGTTACTGCGCAACAACTCAGGGGCTTCAGGACAATGCACTACGCACTCAGTTTCTCTGGATGAGATGTCAGGCGCCACTTGCCTGGGTCCCCCGCAAAGCTACAGTCAAGGAAACATGCAGCCTTCGGTTCTCCTCAGCAAGCTAGACCGAGTGCGAATCCTTTCTCAAGCTCACAGGGCTGGGGGCAGGGCTGTTTTCCTCGAGGCTGCTGTAAGATAGACTTCATACTGAGCAACTAGATAGATGTCGCCTGAAATTTCTTGTCCTATGGGCTCAAATTACCTCACAAACAGCAAGTGAAAGATATCAGAGTCACCTAGCAAGAGGGCGGCTTCTAAGGTGACAAGATCATGGGAGTGGCGTCCCATCTCTTCCTATTAGAAGTGAATCGAAGGTCCCACCCCTACACTCAGGGGAGGAGCTTAGACCCAATGAATTTCAGGTGGCTGAGTATCCCTGGGAGCCACTCAAGGCCTATCCACCATAAGGAAGATGAAATAAAAATATTTCTAAGTGAATGAAAATGAATCCAATGCCGGCAGATTTGTACTGTAAAGAACACTAGATAAAGTTTATCAAGTGAGCAGAAATGGCATAAAGAAAAGTTCTTGCCTTCAAAAAGAAATGACAGGTTAGGCATGGTGGCACACACCTGTGATACCAGCACTTGGGAGGCTGAGGCAGGAGGGAATTCAAGCCAGGAATTCAAGCCAGCCTGGAATACCAAGTGAGTTTAGCCTGAACTGCAGAGCAAAACTATGCCTCAAAAAGACAAAAACAAAAACAAAAAACAAAACAAAACAAAAAAATCTCTGGAAATGTTCAATGTGTGGATAAATATAAACTAGTATATTATCCTTAATTGCTAGATGAATAACTCTTCAAAATAAAATTATCACATTGCATCACAGTGTTTATAATGTAGAAGTAATGTATGACAACCATAGCATAGAGGTCAGGGAGTAAATGGAGCTGTATCATTTCAAGACTTAAATTTTATGTTACATAGTAAGATATTAAATCTAAGAATACAGACTCCAAGTTAAGAATAAATATTATAGGCTGGGTGTGGTGGCAAATACTTGTAATCCCAGCACTCAGGAGGCTGAGGTAGGAGAATTTCCATGTGTTTAAAACAAGCCTGGATTACATAGCAAGGCCCTATCTCAACCCCCCCCAAAAAAGAACAAATATTATAGCCATTGAGCAAATACTTTTAAAAGTGGAAAGAGGTACTATATAACTAAAAATCCAACTAATAAATTAAAACAGAATCCTAAAATTTATTTAATACTAAAGAATATATAAAAAAGAAAGAGAAATTAATAATACAATGGTATAGATATACCAAATCATGCCCACAATTATATTATTTGTTAATAGACTATACACTCCAACTAAAAGGCAATGTAAGAATAGATGTTTTTAAAAGACTATTTCTGACAAGAGCTTTTCTTCAACCATACACATAGGTGAAAAGAAATGGATGTCCCAGCAATGAGGAAGCTGAGGCAGGAGAAACTGTGAAC
Source organism: Cuniculus paca (assembly GCA_004365215.1). NCBI lineage: Eukaryota > Metazoa > Chordata > Mammalia > Rodentia > Cuniculidae > Cuniculus > Cuniculus paca. The sequence goes on from RJWT010011275.1 coordinate 12,611, forward strand.
TCAAGGCCAGCATAGGCTACATGGTGAATTTGAGGCCAGCCTGAACTGCATAGCAAGACCCTGACTCAAAACAAAAAAAAAAAAAAAAGAGAGAGAGAGAGAGAAAAGAGAAAGAAATACATATGGTTTATCATACAGCATAAAATCCAGACACAAGGAGGCTATAATGAGGGGAAGGGTTATTTCAAATAAACTCCAAGACAAGGGACACTTTATGAGGGTAAATGGTTTGTTTTCAAGAAAACAACTAATAACAGAGTTTCGAAATGCATTCAAAATGCAAAATCTAACAAAATCTAAAACAATACACACAAAAGAATCTAAACTTGTCTCTCAGCAACTGACAAAAGAACTAGATTTACAGAAATCATTAAAGATGCAGCAGATCTGAGCAATGCCATAAACCACTTTGATCTAATTTATACTTATAGAATACTAAACTCAATAATAACAAAATATACATTTTGTTTAAAAATCTCATGGTATATTCATCAAGATAGACCATATCATAGCCTATAAAACATGTCTTGATAAATTAAATTGAAATAATACAAATGGTGTTTTCTGACCGTGGCAGAACTAAATTTAAAATTCACCACAAATAGGTATGTAGAAAAAATATTTGGATATTGAAAACAAACATAAATAATCATTGGGAAAAGGAAATTTAAAATGTTTTAAATGAATAATGAAAATACAACATATCAAAATTTGTAGGAGACAGCTTAAGCCATATTTAAAAGAGAGAACTTCAAATTTTAAATATTTATATTAGAAAGTAACATAGGTGTAAAATAAATGACCCAAGTTTCTACCTGGGAAGCTAGTAAAAGAGAAAAAGCAAACCCAAAGTTAATAGGCATAGGAATTATTAAAATAATAGCAGAAACCAGTAAATAGAAACTAAACAATCGAGAAAATTAACAAAGTCAAAAGTTGGTTCCTTTCAAAGATCTGTAAGTTAATAAAACCCTACCCCGGCTGACCAAGAAGAGAAAGACCACAAATTTCCAATATGATGAATGAAAGAGGAGGCCCCATGCTGTGGTTGGATTTGGTTTGCATCCCTGAAAGACTCAGGTGTTAGGCAGCTTGGTCCACAGGGTGGTCCCTGGGAAGGGTGGGGCTTTAGGCAGTGAGGCCTAATGGGAAGTCGTTAGCTCAAAGGAGGGTTGTAAAAAGCAGGAGCCTGGGCCTCCTAGGCCTTGTTGCTTCCTGTACCAAGAGGAAATCTACCTGCTCGTGAGACTGCTACCTACCATGAGGTGATGCAGTTAGGGGCAGCCCTCGCTGAGCCTGTGAAACACCAGTTAGATTTTCAGCCTCTAAACCTGTGAGTTTTCTTCATACTGCTCATCCACAGTACTTTGTTAAAGTGATGAAAGGCTGGAAAGTATGCAGCCTTACAAATCTTATAGCTATTAAAAGAATAAGGGAATGTTTTAACTCAACTTATGCTAAAAATTTAGACAGTGAAGATAAAATAGACATATTCCTTAAAAAAATACAATTTACCAAAATTGGCACAAAATAAAAATCTAAATAGTCAGACATCTAATAATAAATAAAATTCATAGTTTAAAACCTTCCCACATACCCACACATGCCAAGGTCTTAGGTTCATTCCATCCCCAGTACCACAACAAAAGAGAGAAAACATAAAATCTCATAAAATGGAAAGAACACTTCCCAAGTCACTTTATGAGACTATCATAATCCTGATGAAAACCTGACAATGAAATTACAAAAAAAAAATTAAGTGTGACCCCAATATTCCTCATGAACATTGATACAAAAAACTTTTCACAGAATATTACCAAATAAAAGGCTGGGGATTTACCTCAGCAGCCTAAGTGCCTGCCTGGCAAGGGTGAGGTTGCGAGTTCGATCCCTGGTGTCGCAGAAAAAAAAAAAAAAGAAAAAGAACAAAAAAAGAAAGGAACTACTTTTAGGGCTGGGGATCTAGCTCAGTGGCCTAAGTGCCTGCCTGGCAAGCACAAGGTCATGAGTTCAATCCCCGGTGCAGCAAAAAAAAAAAAAAAAAAAGAATATTACCAAATAGAATCCAGTGATACATCAAAAGCAAATTGGGCTGGGATTTAGCTCTGTGGCACAAGCACCTGTCTGGCAAGCACAAGGTTATGAGTTTGATCCCTGGTACCAAAAAAATAAATAAATAAAAACAACAATAATTGGATATTCCCTGGGAACCCAATGCTGGTTTAAGTGACAAAAAGTCAAATGATTTAATCAACCATATTAATAGATTTTTCAAAAAATCATGTACTCGTTGAAATACAAACAGGAAAATTATTTGGGAAAAAAAAATTAGCAGCTATTCATTTAAAAAACAAAACAGAAGCCAGGTGTCTATTGTCCCAGCTATTGGGGAACTGAGGCAGGAGGATCGTTTGAGTCCAGAAGTTCGAAGCCAGCCTGGGCAACCTAATAAGACTCCGAACCCCACCCCACCCCCAAAAAAACAAAGGAAAGTTCCACAAACCAGAATTAAAAGGAAACTACTTTTATCTAATTAATGACATCTTTTAAAAGCCTACACTTCACATTATACTTAGCCAGGCGTGGTGGCGCATGTCTGCAATCCCAGCACTTGGGAAGCTGAGGCAGGAGGATCGCTGACTTTGAGGGCAGCCTGAACTACATAGTGATACCTTGTCTCAAAACACAGACACACACACACACACACACACACACACACACACACACACACACATTCACTAATTAAATTCAGAATGTTTTCCCTATAATATTGGGAATAAAGACTGGGATTGGTGTGCGTTTATTATCTCAGCTACTCAGAAGGCCGAGGCAAAAGAATCACAAGTTCAAGGCCAACCTGGACAATTCAATGAAATTCTGTCCCAAAATTTTAAAAAATGTAAAATAAAAATAGGGGAAAGGCAAGAGTAGCCACCATCCCCACTTCTACTCAATATTGTCCCCAGTGTTCTTGCCAGTGAGAGAAAGCAATAAAGAAGTAAATGACATGTGAATTGGAAAGGAAGAAGTAAAACTGTCTTTATTCACAGATGAAATGGCTCTCTGCACAGAAAATCTTAAGGACTCTTTAAGACATCTGTGAGAACTAATAAGTAAACTAGCAAACTTGTATACAAAAGCAATACACCAAAATCAATTGTGTTTTATATTCCAGCCATGAAAAATTAGAAAGTGAAATTACAAAAACAATGTCACTCTCTATATTGTCAAAAACCATAAAATGCTTAGAAATAAATATAATAAATAATGTCACCTATAGGTTTTAAACCCCTTCTTTAAGAAACTCTACATTAAAAAACCACAAAATATTACTAGAAGAAATTAAAGAAGATGGAGAAATATACTAAACTTATTGATTGGAATATTCAATGTTTTTAAAATGTCGATTAGCCCCAGAATTTATCTATGCATCTAAAGCCATCCTATCCATAATTCAAACCAACCACTTTGTAAAATTTGACAAATTGATTCCAAAAGTTATATAAAAATGCAAAAGACCTAGAAATATCTAAAGCAATCTTTTTTTTTTCACGGCACCGGGGATTGAACTCAAGACCTCGCGCTTGCCAGGCAGGCGCTTAGGCCACTGAGCTAGATCCCCAGCCTAAAGTAATCTTTAAAAAGAACAAATCTGGAAAACAAACACAACCTGACTTTACTGGTACATGTTTGTAGACTTCATGATTGCATTCACTGTGGAGAGTAGTGCATATACATAAGGTATCTTAATTCTTTTTACTCCCCTTCTCCTCCCTTCTGAACCCCCTCCCTCCATCTCAATACGTCCTTCTCATTTACCAAAGACACATCTCCCTATTTCCTATTGTCTATCTTCTGCTCTTTAAATTATTTATACTTCGGGTTTCTCATATAAAAGAATTTATATGATATATAAGTATGTGTGTGTGTCTGATCCATTTCACTTAACCTTATGGTCTCAAGATGTATCCATTTTTCTTTTGTTGTTGTTGTTGCTCTTTTGGGTTTTTTTGTTTGTTTGTTTTTTGGTTTTTTTGCAGCATCTGGGATCAGACTCATGACCTCGCGCTTGCCAGGCAGGCGCTTAGGCCACTGAGCTAGATACCCGGCCTTTGTCTTTTTGAGACAGGGTCTCACTATGCCATTCAGGCTGGCCTTGAGCTCACTTTGTAGCTGGTCTCGAACTCACAACAATCCTCCTGTCTCAGCCTCCTGAGTGCTGGGATTACAGGCATGAGCCACTACGCCCAGCTTGGTTTTTTGTTTTTTGAGACAGGGTCTTGCTATGTAGTTCACTATGTAGTTCACTGAATTCACTATGGAGCCCAAACTGACCTTGAATGCAAAGCAATCCTCCTGCTTCAGCCTCCTGAGTGCTGGGATTACAGGCATGTGCCACCACACCCAGCCTGTTTTTCTACAAATGACTCAAATTTATCTTTCTTTATGGCAGAGTAATACTCCATTGTTCATAAATACCACATTTTCTTTATCTATTCACCTGTTGATGGATATATATAGACTGCTTCCAAGATTTAGCTTTTAGAAGTCATGCTGCTATAAACTTAGGTAGATAGATAGATAATCACTAAGTATGATGTCTTTAACTTTTTTAGGAAGGTATCTATAAGAGGAATAGCTGGGTCAAATGGAATTTTTAGTTTTAACTTTTTGAGGAATCTCCATACTGATTTCCATAATGATTGCACTGGCTTACATTCCAAAAAACAATGTAGAAGGATGCTTTTTTACCCCCAGCCTCACCAGCATTTGTTATTGTTGTTATTGTTTGATTTCTTTGTGGTAGCCATTCTTCCTGGAGTATGGTGGAATCTCGGCATTATTTTAATTTGCATTTTGCTGAGATCCAGAGATGCTGCACATTTTTTCTTGTATTAGCCATTTGTTCTTCTGAGAAGTGTAATAAACATTTCAGTTGCCTATTTTTTAAATTGGGTCGGTTATTTTGAGGGATCTGATTTTTTTTCTTTTTTTTTTTTTAGTTCTTTGTATGTTCTAGTTATTAGATCTTTGTTCAAGGAATAGCTAGAAAAAATGTTTGCCCATTCTGTGGGCCGTCTCTTCATTCTGTTTATTGTTTCCTTTGTGGTGCAGATGCTTTTTAGCTTTTACTAATAATTCCATTTGTTGATTATCGATGTTAGTCCTTGTGCACAGCCCCCACCTGTGCCTTCCCTGTGCCTTGGCGTCTCCAGCTTCCTGGGGTGTCCACTGCACCTTAGCTTCACACTTGCAAGGTTTATCTTGGCTCTTGTTTCATAGTGGTTTCAGACCATGGGCTGGCTTCAAGCAGAAGCAACACGGTGGAAGAGCCTGGGTGGAGGAAAAGCACTCACCTCACGGCATCCAGGAAGCAGAACAGGTCAAAGGAGGAGCCAGAAAGGGAGAAGGAACCTTCCAGGTCGTGCCCACGGTAACCTGCCTTTTCCAACTAAGCCCCACCTAACAAGAAGTCAACTATAACATGCCTATAATCCAATCACCACCCAAAGGTTCCTGTCTATGATTACATGAGGCTTGAGGGGGATAGATATAAACCATAACATTTTGCCCCCAGCTCCCAAAAAATGTATTCATATCTCTTTATGGAACTTGCATTTAGTCTAAGAGTTGCCAAAATATTAACAGTTCTAGCATTGCCAAGTCCAATTCCAAAGTCTCCTCTGAAATTTAAGGCAAAATCTTAGCTGAGAGCACCTGTAATATCAAAAAGAAAGTTAAGCACTGCTGATAAACAGTGGCACAGGATAAACGTTCCCATTCCAAAAGGGAGGAATGCAGTATAGAAAGGAATAGGACCAAAGCAAGAATGAAACCCAGCAAAGAAAATATTAAATTATGCAACTCTTGTGTCCAGCACTCTGGACAGGCTCTAGTGAGATGTGAACTCCAAAGGGCTTGGGCACTCCTGCCCCTACAATGTTACTGGTGGTTGTAGCCCTATGGCCTCTCTCTTGGGATGGTTTTGCTCCATTCCTTGTAGCTTTTCTCAAATGTTCCACATCCTTGGCTTCTCCAGCTTCTCCGGGTCTCCACTGCACACTCAGCTTCACTCTTACAACTTCATGCACTGCCTATTCTGGGGCACATTGCCTGGCTTCCCAGATCTTCTGAAATCTGGGCCTCCCTGACCTCACAGCTCTTGCATTCTGCATCCCTGCAAGACCAGCACCACATGGATGACACCAAGGTCTGCCACTGGCTTCACAGTAGCCAGGCCTTTTTGCATCATGGCTGTAGAGGCTTCTGAGCACTTGGATGGCTGAGCTTTGTGAACTGAATCCCAGCAAACCAATGCTCTAGGCAGCCCTTCTGAGCACAGTGCCCCAGAGCTCTTTTCTTAAATGAAAGCTTTATAGCCTGCACACTTGAGCCAGTGCTGAGTGGGTGCTCTCCGAGAGCCGGTGCTCTCTTGTGGATTTGTGACATGCCCTAAAGCCATGTTTCCTACAGTCCTGATCCAAAGTACATTACTTCTTCTCAATGCTAATATTTTTAGCAACCAAGCTGTCCACTTCTACAGATGCTTCCCTTCTGTTAAAACTGAAAACTTTTTAAATGAGCTTTTTGCTCCTGTTTCTCATAGTAGATCTTGCTAAAAGTAGTAACCATGTTACAGCCTGAAAGTTCAGCTGCCTTGAAATTTCCTCTGCCAGATTAATTAATTCACTGCCCTTAATCTCAATTTCCTGCAAAGTCTCAATACATGAGCAAAATGTAGACAAATTTTCTGCCAGAACAAAACACACATGGCCTGGAACCCAACTGTCAACGAAGTCCTTGTTCTCACCTGAAGTCTCCTGAGCCTGACCTTTACAGCTGCATCTACCAGAATCTCCCATCAAGCTCGGCTTATAGTATTTTATGATTTCTTTAGTCAGCCTCTCCAAACCTTTTCAGACTCATCCCTCAAAGAAATGCCAAAGGCTTTTGAGTCACATGATCAGGTATATTCACTGCAACAACTCCACTTTTCTGGTACCAAAATCTGTTTTAATCACCTCCCTCATCTTGGGGACTAAATACCTGACACCCACAATTTAAAGAAGGAAGATTTATTCTGGCTCATGTTTCAGTTCATGGTGAGCCAGCTTCCGAGAAGAAACAGCATGGCAGAGGGCCATGGTGGAGGAGAAGCTGCTCTTATCACAGTGATTTGGAAGCAGAGAGTGAAGGGAGGAACTGGTAAAGGAGATAAATCCTTCCAACATCCACCTCCAGTGACCTGCCTCTTCCAACCAGACTCTGCCTCCTAAAAGCAAGTCAGTTATGATCTCCCATAATCTAATGACCTCTCCAAATCCCTGCCCACAGGTACATGAGTCCCTTGGGGAACATCTAGACATAAACCCTAATGATGTGCAACTAGGTTCTTGGACTAGAATCAAAAACCCAGAAGTAGATCTTCATACCCAGGGTGGTGTGACTTTTGACAAGACACCAAAGCAACCCAATCAGGAAAGAAAATCTTTCAACAGATGATTCTAGGATAACTAAAAATCCAATATGGGGGAAAAATTGATCCTCAGCCCTCTCCTCATACTATACCCAAAAGTTAAATCAAGATGATTTATAGACCTAAATATAAAAACTAAAATTACAAAATCTCTAGAAGAAAATGTAGAAATTTTTCAAGCTGGGGATGTTGGCAAGTTTCTTAGGCAGTAAATACTTAGAAAGCAATAACTGTAAAATACGTATAAATTATCTTATCCAAATTTAAAACTTCTGCTCATCAAAAAGCACCTTTAACAAAACAAATATGTAATTCTCAGACTGGGAAAAAACTTCACAAAACATAAGTATTTGACTGCCAGGATTCAGAATATATAGTTTTAAAAACAAACCCACAATTTCATCATAATTTTTAAAAGACCAGACTATTAAAAATGGGTGAAAGATTTAACAAACATTTCAGAAAATATATGAATGAATGGCCTATATGCAGGTGAAAGTGTACCACGTCATTTATTAGTTATTAAGAAAAAGCAAATTAAAATGACAGTGAGATAGCTCTACATATTTACCAAATGGCCACATTCAAAGACTAGCAACACAGGTTATTGTAAAGAATGTAGTGTAACCAGAACTCACACATCATTGTAAAACTGTGCAACCATTTTAGGAAGAATAACCTGCCAGTGTCTTCTAAAACTAAGCCTATACCTGCTCTGTGACCAGCAACTCATTCCTAGATATTTATAAAGAAGAAAGAAAAAGATATGCCTACAAAAAGACTTAGACACAAATGTTCATAGTAGCATTGTTCATAAGGATCCAAAGCCAAACACAGCTCAGAAGATACAGGAGAAAGACACTGTGATATTCATAAAGTAGAATACTACTGAGCAATAAAAAGGTACAAACAGAGGTGGATGTGATGGCACACACCTGCAATCCCAGAACTCTGCGGGGCCGAAGCAAGAGGATCGCAAATTCTAGCCCAGCATGGACAATTTAGTAGCTTAGCAAGACTGTCTCAAAATTTTAAAAAGGTAAAGGATGTAGTGCAATGTCAAGACCCTGGATTCAATCCCCAGCACCACAAAGGGGAAGGGAGGGCCACAAACAATAACATAAATAAATATCAAAAGCATGATGCAGAGTAGATGAGCCTGTTACGGCTGTGTCTAGATGTGGCCCTGAAGCATCATGTGGTCATAGGTGGGGCTTTTCAGAGGTAACTGGATCTAGGGTGTGTGATGCTGAGAGAAAGTGTGTGATACTGGGATTGTGTGATGCTGGGATTCAGGGTGTGTGATTACTAAATTAGTCCACTGATTGGTTTAGCATAGTTTTAGTTATGGATAATGGGAAGGCCCACCCTAGGTGTGGGTGGCACCACCCAAAGGGCAGGTAGCCTGGATGAAAATAAAGGCACAGAAAGAAAGCAGGCCGGCTGCTGCTTCTTTGCTACTTCACCGATTTGCTGCCATCTGCTCACCGTGAGCTGTTTCTCCTCGGCGATGCCCCACTGCCACACCACCCCACCTTGGAGCCAGCCAACTATGAACTGAAACTGCTTCAAACTGTGAGCTACAATAAACCTTTCCTCCTTTAACTCTGTGTGTCAGGTATTTTGTCTCGGCTACGAGAAAAGTAACTAAGACAGAGCCTCACTATGCATATATACTAGATCATTTCCTTTACTAAGATGAATTGCATGATATATTGGTTGAAGAATCTGCCCAGGTTCTTCCAACACACATTTCCTTCAGCCCCTGACTCCCTGTCTTTGCCCCAATCCTAAGGAGGGAGACCACTTCTCTGAGCCAGTTTCAAAGGATAAGGGCCCTAAATTTAGTGTATGACCCATACTAAAGTGTTAGAACATTTGGCAGAGGTGAAGATGTTTTTGCCTCTCAGAAACCTGCTGTCCTGGAGGCTGAGGAAAAGGGCTGACATGCCTCAGATGACAGCCTGCCTCTCTCACAGTCCTGAATCCCTTATTCTCAAGAGATTGGAACAAGGAGCTGAGGGAAGCTCCTGACCACAGACAGAACAGACAAACCTGGGACAGGGATGAAGCCACTGTCTTGAGCTTTAGACAACTTCAGCTCTGGCCTTTCTGCAGAGCATGCTCCGTTTAATTCCTGGCTCCTTGATGACAGAGCTTGGGACAAAGCCCAGAGAGTACTTTTGCTGGTGACTGTCCTTCACACGTACACAGCGTAACACTTAATTTGATCTTTATTAACAGAGTGCATGAGACACTTTTCCCCTCAGCTCTAAGCTCCCAAGCCAGAAGGTAAGTCTTAAAGAAAAAATGATTCATGACACCTGTTTAAGACAATAAGGCCAACTTGATTCAAGGGGGGGCCACAGTGACAGGTACAGGGACAACTGCAGTGCTCCCCGAAGTGGGGGTGGGGAGAGAATGAACTCAACTCTGACTCCATCAAGGACAAATGGAGATTTATAGCCAAGAAGCAAGGTGGGGAGATGGAAAATTACTAAAAGAAAACGTGCTGGGTGTGGTGGCTCACGCCTGTAATCCCAGCACTCGGGAGGCTGAGACAGGCGGATCGTTGTGAGTTCGAGACCAGCCTGGGCTACAAAGTGAGCTCAAGGCCAGCCTGAATGGCATAGTGAGACCCTATCTCAAAAACAGGGCTGGGGATCTAGCTCAGCGGTCTAAGGGCCTGCCGGTCAAGCATAAGATCGTGAGTTCAATCCCCGGTGCCGCAAAAAAAAAAAGAAAAGAAAAGAAAACGTCAGGGCTAAAGAGGCTCTGTAACAGGTACTCAGAGGCTGGACTGCAGATGCCCAAAGAGTAGCTAAAAGCAGGATAAAGTTTGGCATCTCTGTCTTCACTTTATGTCTCCCTTATTATTACCTTAAAACTTTGGGTCAGATCCTTGCTCAGCTCTACGCAGACATGTTCATCACTGAACGAGTTTATTAGTTTATTAATTCAAATTTACCTAGCCTGTCTCATTTGCTTTCAAGACTGAGGACACCAAAATAAAAGTAACCAATTTTCTAGATGACATCCAATTCCAGACCTCTTGAAGCAATTCCAGGAAGTCTCCGGCCACTGTCCTAAACATACAGTCACCTCAGATTCCAGGAAAAGCAGAGCCTCACAAACCACTCCATGATGAAGTCACCCTGAAGTGGGAGTAATTACCCTGTGATAGGAACTGAGGCTGCCCTTCTGAGCAGTAGCTGTCATCCTAATGATGGGATCTGAATTGTCCCCTGAAGCAATGGTGACTCTCCCAAGACCTCACAGAACCAATCCTGAGATACCAATCAGACCACGACATGACCACAATTGCCTACACTGTCAGCCATGCGACTCCCCA